>CAUYQG010269108.1:0-11347 GCA_963574415.1 Tarsius wallacei
TTTAGTTTTATTTTGTTTTGGTCAGAACTAAAAATTGAGCTGACGTATTCAATTTTACCATGCCCTACTATAGAGGAAACAAGAATTATGCAAAATATACCTGCGAATACACCCAGTAGGATACATTAGCCAGCTTTCTCATCCTGGCCTTGTTTCCTCCTGAACATATATATTTTTTTCTTAAGCTCTTCTTTAAAAAGTAAATATTTTTCATAGTCCTCTTAAATCCACAAGGATTTACTCTGAATCGCTATTTAATTCGTGGTGTTTTTAAATCCTTTTCAATAAATCTCCCTATATTTACAACTGAATCACAGCAGTAAAACATTTCATAGGATATGTTCTAGACACCACTTTATAATCAGCATATAGATACAACAACTGGTATTTATAAGCACCCACTGACATTATGGCACTATATTGTACAAACACCCAAAAATATATTTTTCCGTTCTCACCATTTTCTATACTCACTTTTCATAAATAAGAAGGAAAAAAAAAAAAGCCGGGCTCGGTGGCTCAGCCTGTAATCCCACACTTTGGGAGCTGAGGTGAGTGGATTGCCTGAGCCCGCGGGTTCAAGACGCGCCTGGGCAACTTGGCGAGACCTCATCTCCACAATAAATCAAAAAATTAGCCGGGTGTGATAGCGCGCGCCTGTACTTCCAGCTACTTGGAAGGCTGAGGCGGAAGGATCGCCGGAGCCCAGCAGGTCGAGGCTGCGGTGGCCGGGAGCGGCCACTGCACTCCAGTCTGGGCGGCAGAGTGAGACTCCAACTCAAAAAAAAAAAAAAGAAGGAAAAAAAAAAGAATGAACTCCTGGCATAAGGTGTTAGATTTTGTTAGTTGAGTCTGAGTCTGTCTGAAGACTTGGCATTGCCTGTAACATAGCAAAAACCAGGTTAGACATTATCTGTACAGTCAAGCTCTATTCTCTGAAAGTTTTCTAATTTAATTAACACCTAGGTGGGCTCCCAGAGTTCTTGAGCAAATCCCATACTGTACATGCAGGTAAACGAGTCTTACAGATTTGGAAGTGCCCCTTGCTTTAACCTCTTTTAACTTGGCTTGGCACAGTGGCTCACGTCTAATTCCAGTGCTTTGGGAGGCCGAGGTGGGAGGATTGCTTGAGCCCAGGAGTTCAAGACCAGTCTGGGCAACATAGCGAGATCCTGTCTCTACAAAAATTTTTTTAAAAGATTAGCTAGGTGTGGTGGCATGTGCCTTGTAATCCTCACTACTAGAAAGCTAAGCAGAGCCCAGGAGGTCAAGGCTCCAGTGAGCTAGGATTGCACCACTACACTCTCGCCTGGGTGATAGAGTGAGTCTCTGTCTCTAAACAATAAGTAAATAAAATAATCTCCTCCAACTTGATCTAGAGAAAGTGCTTAATGAGTCTCTGCCCTGTGAATACAATGTTTTTTCAGCATCTACTATGTGGAAGGCACAGTGATACATAGGAATTCTCATCTGCTTGCTACTGGGACCCATAGTTAAAGACATGCTGTTATATTTAGCTATATTAATGTGTTATTATTCAGGCTTCATAATTAGGATATGACCTTCTAGGCCCAGGAGGAAGAGTTATAAAATGAGCCAAGTAAACTTGGCTGTGGTGCATATATGAGTACTGCAGTTAAATAAATAAAGTTATTATCAAAAGCACGTAGATGTATTTTAAGAATCTAGAGAAGAGAGAGCTGACATTAGCTCCTGCCTGGTAAATTACCAGGCCAAATAACCTGCATTTGATTCTGTTTGGTAGAACATATTAATTCCCTCTTTAGCACCTTTTGTGTAATGTTTTGTTGTGAAAAATCTGTTTTAACCCAGCCTTTTATATTAGAACTAATATAAGCAGACAGCAGATTTCTTTATTCATGTATGAGCATTTACCTTTTTCTGGATTATTTATACCCTGTCTTCCTAACTGGACTAACAGAGCATTTTCTTCTGGGCCCTTAAAATTAGACTTGGTTATGTCAGTTGGATTTTATTTCTAGGATCTCAACTTGTTTTCAAATTACTTTGTTCTTTACAATTTAGCTATCTTCCTATGTCCTCTCAGAACATAGTTAAGGGGTTAATAAATTACTACTTTACTTGCTAACCCCCTTTTCATGAAAATACTACAATTCACTTATTGACAAATGAGGATATGAGCCGAAGGAAGAGATGATGCCTTAAAGAAACTCTTTCTGGCCAGGTGTGGTGGCTCACATCTATAATCCTAGCACTTTGGGAGGTCAAGGCAGGAGAATTGCGTGAGCCCGGGTATTCAGGACCAGCCTAGGCAACATAACGAGACCCTGTCTCAAGAGAAAATAAAAAAAATGAGCCAAGTGTGGTGACACACGCCTGTATTCCCAGCTACTTGGGAGGCTAAGGCAGAAGGATTGCCTGAGCCCAGGAGGTCGAGGCTGCAGTGAGCTATGATGGTGCCACTGCACTCTAGCCTGGGTGAGACCCCCGACTCAAAAAAAAGGGGGGAGCTCATTCCCTGAACATTAATAATATTTATTTTCACTAGTTCCAGATTTAGAAATTTTCTCCCTAGTTTAGTAAAAATTAGAAAGAAAAGATTGAACATCAAAATAAACACAGGGTAAAGAGCTAACCCTAATAGTCCCAGAACCATGGGCCTTTAAATGCTGTGTAACAGAATGGTTCTCCCTTGGAAGGTTGGCTTGGAAGCCCATTATTATCATGGGGAGTGGAGGGGATCTATCCCTTCTGCTGAGATTACAGATTTGATCAGAACGGTAGATAAAAAATGAGACAGTCCCATCTGCCAATCAGCTTTATTCTCAGTAGGCTCAAAACTAAACTGTTCAAGGCAAGCCTAACCATGGCCTCTTTAGAGCTTCTGGGATAAAGCACCCTCTATCAGGAACCAATTACTTCCTATATAAATGTTGCCATTTAGGTAGTAGGGTTTGTTTTAACTGATGTCACGATATATTCTGTTCTTATATAATGAAACAATTTATCTCTAAACTTTAAAGTAGGCTGGGGTGCAAAGTAGGCTGGGGTGTTTTGGCTGGTGCCTGTAATCCCAGCACTTTGGGAGGCAGAGGTGAGAGGACTGCCCGAGCTCAGGGGTTCGAGACCAGCCTGGGCAGCATAGCAATGCCCCGTCTCTACAATAAATAAATTTTTTTTAAAAATTAGCCAGGCATAGTGGTGCACACCCATAGTCCCAGCTACTCAGGAGGCTGAGATGGAAGGATCACCTGAGCCCAACAGGTCCAGGCTGTCGTTAGCCATGATCATGCCACTGCACTCCAGCCTGGGACTCCAACTAAAATAAATAGAGAGAGAGAGAGGCTTTTTTTTTTTAAATCTGAAAATGTGGTAGATTTTTTAAAAAACCAAACTAAATAAAAATACTTTTGAAGCAGCATAAAAAAAATAAAAATGTGGCAGACGATGACAGTTAAACTTTGGTGTTCCAGAGCCTGTGAAACCCCCCGGCAGCTCCTTACAAGCGCCCGCTGATTTGCCTTTGGCTGTAAATACCGTGCCACCGTCCACCCAGGCGGATCCTTCCTCTGCTGGTTTACCTCCTCCCTATCAACTGATCAACGTTCCACCACACCTGGAAACTAGGGGCCTCCAGGAGGATCCCCAAGACTACCTCTTGCTAATCAACTGTCAAAGCAAGAAGCCTGAACCCGCCAGGTAAATTGTATGTGCCCGTGTGTGTGTGTGTGCACGTGTGAGAGTCTTTCAGCTTTTTAAACCTCGACTTGCAGGTTTCAGGGAAGTGTCAAGCTTGTAGATCAGTTGCATATTTCTCTCTTAATGATTTCGGATGTTCCAGAGAGCTTATTGGAGAACCACAGTCTCTGCCGTCTTTGGCAGAGGACAGTGGTACCCATGAGCCTCTTTGGGAAGTCTGGCTACTGTCTTGTGGTCTTTGTTGAGGACACGTCGTCCGACTTGCTTAACAGATTTCACTGATTGGTAAATGGTGACCTTACTCCATTTCTTATGTGATTGTAAACCAGCCAAGGGTCATCTTTTGTTTCTGAAGAAGGAGAGGAATACCTACTGCTGGAAGATTTTGAAAGCAAAACGATTCCGTTGCAGTGAGTGTGTTGTGGTTGTTTGGGGTTTGTGTGAGAAATTAATCATGCAGGTAAAATCCCAATATAGCAAACTCTACGGAGTGTACAAATTGGAGCTTAGTGAAATTTGAGGAGATAAACGTATTGCTGAAAACGATGAGACTTTCAAGTTTCATAGCTAGCAATGAAGCAGAGCTGAGCCCAAAACTTTTCTTTACAAATTTTTAAGTAGAAAGAAGCATACGGAGCGCAGTGTGTGACAGGAGGCATCACAGAGGCTTTCCCAAATCCTCGGTTTTCCTGCTGGTCCCACTCCTGCTCCCACACCCTCTTGTCATTTGACGTTGAATACCTGGAAGGCTTAAGGTGACAGAGGAAGTTAGAGGGCAGTTGTTTTCCTGCTTTAAAAAGGAGGAGGAAAATGACGATCAAGAGGTCAGCCTCTGCTGTTCATAGCTATGTGACAATCGGTGATATCATCATCAGTTGGATATGTTTATTTATTTTTTGGGTTAGGGTCTCCCGCCCAAGCTGAAATGCAGTGGGACACTCATAGCTCACCACAGCCTTGACCTCCTGGACTCAGGTGAACCTCCTTCCTCAGTCTCCCAAGTAGCTGGAACTACAGGCATGTGCCACCACACCCAGCTAATTTTTTTATTTATTTCTGTAGAGACAAGGTCTCGCTATGTTGCACAGGCTGGTCTCGAACTCCTGGGCTCAAACAATCTTCTCTCTTCTGTCTCCCAAAGTGCTGAGATTACAGGTATGAGCCACCATGCCTGGCCATATTTATTTACAGCAAGCATAAGAGCAGGGGTGAATTGCATAATAGACAAGAAAGATATTTTTAAAACAGGAGTATAAGATATTAAGCATTATTACTTTTAAGACAAAAAAGTTTTTTTTTCAAGCTTGAATGTAATTGCTACTGGACTAGGATCAGACAATGCACTTGTTTAAAAAAATTTTTATCTAGAATTTGTTAAGACCCACAAATAGCTTCTGTGAACCATGCCCTGAAATGATGGAAACGTGGAAACACACATATTCCAAAGATGGTGTATTTTTTAGATTGGAAAATATAGTTTATTTAGAAAGTAAATTAGAGAGAGAGAATAGAGAAAAGTGTCATCCCCCAAGTAGGGGAGAGGTCCAAAGCTTGGAAACATGGCAACTCTAGCTCAAAGAGCCATGCAGCCAGACCAGAGTTTAGCAAAGCATTGGCCCAAAGATGGGTTTCTGTATATTTGTTGTAATGGGATTTTACCTATAAGAGCTACAACAACGACAAAAAATTCTAAATCAATACTCGATAATATCAAATTCTAACTTGATTTTGCTTGTTTGCTGTGAGTATTTACAATGACACACTTGCAACTTTGTTACCTATGCTACTAACTGAGATTTTATTCTAAGGAGATTCATAGGCATTTTTCAGTAGCAACTTTTACAAAACCAACTGCTAAGTGACAGTTTTCAGGACATTTTCTTTTCTTTTTTTTTTTTTTTTAGTCGGAGTCTCACTCTGTCACCCAGGCTGGAGTGCAGTGGCACGCTCATGGCCACCGCAGCCTCAACCTGCTGGGCTCAGGAGATTCTTGCGCCTTCGCCTTTCCAAGTAGCTGGAACCGCATGCATGTGCCACCACACCCAGTTAATTTTTTTTTTATTATTTATTATAGAGACAAGGTCTCACCAAGTTGCCCGGGCTGGTCTCGAACTCGTGGGCTCAGGCAATTCTCTCGCCTTGGCCTCCCAAGGTGCTGGAATGACAGGCATGAGCCACTACAACCGACTTGTGCAAGTGTTTTACGGCAGAGAAAACAGTGAGAATCTTCCCGGGGGCAGGTAGGAATTGAACTACACCTAGTTGGTGAGAGAAAAGGAGGATATTAGTAATTTGTCCAAAAACAGCTTGAAGGAAAGAAGAAGGAAGAATGAACCTGGTGGGAGGAAAAGAATGAGGATATAGTGTTTTGGAGAAATGGGTTCCCTCTGGAGCTGCAGGAGTTAAGATAGGACAGAGAAGACGGAGCCAGGGTGATAGTGGCTTCAATGTCAAGTGGATTCATTTGGGGCCTTATAGCTCCTTAAGGGACCCTTAATAAGTTTTTTCCTGAGTGGTTGAGTGACATAAAACCATGTTTTGGGCTGGGCACGGTGGCTCATGCCTATAATCCCAGCACTTTGGGTGGCCGAGGCAGGAGGATCGCCTGAGCTGAGTCCAGGAAGTTCGAGGCTGCAGTGAGCTGTGATCACACCACTGCTGTTCATCCTGGAGCACAGAGCAAGACTCCATTTCTTTTTTTTTTTTTTTTATGTTTTTAAAATATTGATCTCATAGCTGTATAGCAGTCTGACCCCGTGAGTAGATTGGGAGAGGGAGACCTTAGAGGAGGTTCCAGTTGGGAGGGTTCAGTCATGTCAGTCTCAGCAGGGACATGGACTTGAACTTGGAGTGGTGGCAGAGGCATCGAGCAGGGGGATAGGCAGGTGGGAAAGAAGGACTCGGTACTTGTGACTCAGGGGATCGAAGAGAAGCAATTAAGCTGACTGGGTTTTGAGCCCAGAGAATCTGGATAAAGTCATTTCTTTCCATGTAAGCCAGAAAGAGCAATCAGCTGAGAATATGTTCATTTTGGCCTGGGACACGTAAGCAAGATAATATTGGGAAACCAACTAGAGATACCAGTTTGAAAATATGAGGAGAGGACCCCAAAAACCTGGAATTTATTTATTTAAAAAATGGCAGCTGGGCTCGGTGACTCAGCCTGTAATCCCGCGCCTTGGGAGGCTGGGTGAGTGGATTGCCTGAGCCCGCGGGTTCGAGACCCACCTGGACAACTTGGTGAGACCTCATCTCTACAATAAATCAAAAAAATTAGCCGGGCGTGGTAGCGCGCGCCTGTAGTTCCGGCTACTTGGAAGGCTGAGGCGGAAGGACCGCCGGAGCCCAGCAGGTCGAGGCTGCGGTGGCTGGGAGCGGCCACTGCACTCTAGTCTGGGTGACAGAGTGAGACTCCAACTCAAAAAAACAAAAAAAAAATGGCATACTTATTCTTACATGTTTAAACATCTGTCACCTTCTGAGTACTCTTCGTCTGATGCAATACACCTATTGACATGCTTTTTTTCACTGCTCAAAACATTTTTGAACTTGTCAGATTTGACGTCTCTTAGTACTTCTGCTGTTGTTTGTTTCACCTGTCCCACGTTGGCAAAACGTTTCCCTTTGAGGACTTTCTTCATCTGGGGAAACAAAAAAAAAAGTCACTCAGGGCAAGATCGGGTGAATAGGGTGGGTAGGGCATGGAGCTCATGCCATTTTTGGTCAAAAACAGCCAAACAGTGCGGTGTGGGCAGCTGCACTTGTAAATCGCCCATCGTGAAGTGGGCAAACGTGTTGAAAGAATCTCTAAAAAAGATTTCACAGAAGCCAGCCCAACGCAGCCTCTCACAGCAATGCTAGCTGGTCCACGGATGCCGATGGGTTCCTGGAACACTTACCTAGCAGGGGAAGCCTGTACCACAAGGGGCCTGCCCTCCAAAAAATTGTTCCAGGTTTTTTTGGGTCCCCCTCGTGGCATGAGACTCAGAGTTTGGTGAGAAAATGGGAGTTGTCAGCGTTCAGAAAAGGAGCATCCTCTAGTGGCACACGTGGTATGGGATGAGAGGCCTGAAGTCTGGTGGCCATTCCCAGGTGGAGAGACAGGAAGAGGGAGCCAGTTAGTAAAACAAGGGAGTCATCATCAAGGGACAAGGACAGTCAGGATAGCCCATATGGATTCTAATACCAAAGGGGAAAAGTTTCAATGATTAAATACAATACAGTGAGTAGTGCCAGATGTCACTAAGAAGTAAGGGAAGATAAACCCTTTAAAAAAGAACCGTCATAAGTTATTTAAAGATACATTGTTTGCCAGACACAGTGACTGATGCCTGTAATCCCAGCACTTTGGGAGACCGGGGCAGGAGGATCACCTTAAGCCAGGAGTTCAAGACCTGCCGGGGCAACATAGCAAGACCCTGTCCCTACAAAAATTTTAAAAATGAGCTGGGCATGGTGGTGTGCTCCTGTAGTCCCTGCTACTCGGGAGGCTGAGGTGGGAAGATTGCTTGAGCCCAAGAGTTTGAGGCTGCCGTGAGCTGTGACTGTACCACGGCACTCCAGCCTAGATGATAAAGTGAGACCCTGTCTCAAAAAAAAAAAATAAAGAAAGAAAGATTGTTTAAGTTCCTAAAGGACTTTAGACAACACACGTGGTAGTTCAGTTATTTTGTTCGGCAATAAGGAAGTAAGAATGTGTATTTCTGTGTTGGCTTCCTCTTGCCTTAGACCCAAATTTTGTGGACCTCAAAATGTGGAGACTGAAAACGTACCCAAAACATAAATATACTTTAACGAGATTTCTCACGGTTCATTATTGCTTGGAGTTGGCTAACTCTGTGCTGTGTATTTTGATCCTCTTGATCGTGTTGGCTTAATGTTTGTTAAAGCAAATCAGTAGAAGGGAATATACGTGAAACTTAAAGTTGTCACCTTTTTGTAGGTCACACTGAACTTATTCACTACCAGGTAATCATCGGACTTTTAATTTTACAAAACACATTTGCCACAGGAAGGCTTAAAATCGATGAACCAACTTTATGAATTCGTATCTAGTGTCAGTACTAGATTTTTGCATGCTTTTCAGAGGAAATGCATTGTGTTTATGCATTCATCATTTACCTTTCCCAGAGTTTTGGGACATCTAATTCCAGTGCTTCAGAGATTGTGGTTTTACGTGTAGATTTGAGGGTGTCCCAGGTACAGGACAGGCATTAGGGAGAATGCTTTTTGATGGTTGTGTGGTGGTGGTTTTGTTGTCTGGTGTATAATCATAAAAACTAAAGCACACTTATGCTTTAAATCACGCCCAAGAATCTAATGAAAAAAAGCCATGTCCATTGATTGCTAAGCTATGCCTATGTGTATCAAAAATGTACTCTTTTATCTTCACCCTGTTTATTCTTTCCTCATCATTCACGATTTGCATGTAGAACACACGCGGACCCTGCAAAATCCTCGTCTTCTGAAACAGACTGCAACGATAACATCCCTTCTCATAAAAATCCTGCTTCCTCCCAGAGCAAACATGGAGTGAATGGCTTTTTTCAGCAACAGATGATGTACGACTCCCCACCTTCACGGGCCACATCTGTTTCTGTAGACTCGAGCCTTTATTACCTGCCCAGGAGTTACTCCCATGATGTTTTACCAAAGGTGTCTCCGTCAAGTACCGAGGCAGATGGAGAACTCTACGTGTTTAACACCCCGTCCGGGACATCGAGCGTGGAGGCTCAAATGAGGCATGTATCTATCAGTTATGACATTCCTCCAACACCCGGTAATACTTACCAGATTCCACGAACATTTCCAGAAGGAACCTTGGGGCAGACGTCGAAGCTCGACACTATTCCAGATATCCCTCCACCTCGGCCACCGAAACCACATCCAGCTCACGACCGATCTCCTGTGGAAACGTGTAGCGTCCCACGCACGGCCTCGGACACTGACAGTAGTTACTGTGTCCCTACGGCAGGGATGCCGCCATCGCGTAGTAATACCATTTCCACTGTGGATTTGAACAAATTGCGAAAAGGTCAGCTCTGGTTGGCTTCTACTGTTTTAGAAGTGAATAGTAGTAAAATCTGTGTTTCTGAATATTTGTTCTTTTCAGCAGAGCATAATGTTAAATGCACTATGCTATAAAAATAGTCCTTTTTTTTCCTTCAGCTCTGCAGTTGTCCACTGATGTAACCAAGATGTCAGGGGTCTCAGTAGATCCCCGGAAGGCGCAGGGTGCGCAGACACATGTGCATTCTTGCTCTGCTGGAAGGGCGAAGGAGTTGGAGGTGCTTACGCCTGAAGTATGGTCTTCACAACGCCTTCCTCCTTCAGAAAGTGTACCCCTCTTGCCCACTTCCTATAATCCTGGGTGGACAGGGCCTCTTTTGGGGAGAGGAGCAGGAAATGGACCAACCACAAGGCCGCTCCATGTTGTGCCCTTTTCTGTATCTGTGTGCCATCATGGCCACTTCTAAGTCACATCTGTTGGGCTCTGTTTCCTTCCTTCCTCTATAAACAATTTTTGCGTTGTGTCTAATAGGTTCCGATCAAGTCATTATGCTTTTCGTTTGATTTTTTTTATGTTTGTTTTGAGTAGGAGTCTCACTCTGTAGCGCAGGCTAGAGTGCAGTGGCATGCTCATGGCCACCGCAACCTCAACCTGCTGGGCTCAGGCAATCCTCCAGCCTCAGCCTTCCAAGTAGCTGGAACTACGGGCACGCGCCACCACTCCCGGCTAATTTTTTTGTTTGTATATTGAAGAGACAAGGTCTTGCCAAGTCGCTCAGGCTGATCTGAACCCCTGGACTCAGGCAATCCTCTTGCCTCCACCTCCCAAAGTACTGGGATTACAGGCATGAGCCACCGCCTCCAGCTTTTTAAAATGTATTTTTAAAGAGCTAAATCCCCTTCTCACCGGCCATGTCACTTACTGCTAGTGAGTATATTTCTCCTTTACCAACTCCTAGAAGCTGGCAACCAAAAGTTACAGACCTTGAGAGAAGAAAGAAAATGGGTCTGGGTCATTCTCTGAGATTCTCAAAGTTCTAAAAATAGAAAGGCAAAGTTTTAGGTTTTTGTTGGTTGGTTGGTTGGTTGGTTGGTTGGTTGGAGTTTTTTTGAGTTGGGAGGAGTCTCATTCTGTCGCCAAGGCTGGAGTGCAATGGCACGATCACAGTTCTACCTCCTGGGCTTAGGCAATTCGTCCACCTCAGCCTCCCAAGTAGCTGGGACTACAGGCGTGCATCCCCATGCCTGGTTTCTTTTTTGATTTTTTGTAGAGACAAGGTTCTGCCGTGTTGCACAGGCTGGTCTCAAACTCCTGGGCTCAAGCAATCCTCTTGACCTCCCAAAGTGCTGAGGTTGCAGGCATGAGCCACCATGCCCAGCCTAAAGCCAGAGTTTTTTTTAATGCATGCACCCTAATCACTGTGTGCTCACACTTCTGTGTTTTGTGGTAGCGTTTTCCAGCTATCTTTAAAGAATATGTGTATATAATGTCTTGGGAATAGTAACTTACACGTCAGTACTTATGTAGCCATTTGATCATAGTTTCTTTCTTTCTTTCTTTTTTTGAGTTGGAGTCTCACTCTGTCGCCTAGGCTGGAGTGCAGTGACATACTCTCAGCCACTGCAGCCTCGACCTACTGGGCTCAGGCAATCCTTC
>CAUYQG010269111.1:0-29066 GCA_963574415.1 Tarsius wallacei
GCCGGGCGTGGTAGCGCGCGCCTGTAATTCCGGCTACTCGGAAGGCTGAGGCGGAAGGATCGCCGGAGCCCAGCAGGTCGAGGCTGCGGTGGCCGGGAGCAATCAAGTGGAACTCCAACTCAAAAAAAAAAAAAAAAAAAAAAAAGTAAAAAGAAAAGAAGACAACTTTTGCAAATCATATATTTAATAAGGGAATTGTAGCTAGAGTATACTGGAGGTGGCAAAAAATATATATACACATTTTAAGCAATGTTTGCCATAATCAGATGTGTCTCAACACTGACGGTAACCACTTTGAGCATCTCTTATAATTACAGAAGCCATATGTGACTTGTATTCATTGTTAATTATTGATATATATATTGAGTATTATAATTTCAATACAGTTTTTTCCTTTCTTAAAATGTATACTTTTTTGGCACCCTGAGTATAAAGAACTCTCTTACAACTCAATTATATGACAGTTAACCCAATGAAAAATAGGTTACTCAACATCGTTAGCCACCATGGAAATATTAATCAAAACTGTTAGAAGTCACTTTAATTATGTCCTTAAAGACAAATAATAAGTGTTGACAAAGACGGGGTAAAACTGAAGTTCTCATATACTGCTGGTTGGAATTCATGCAACTGTTCTGGAAAATAGTCTGGCTCTTCCTTAAAATGTTAAATATGTTACCATATGATCCAGCAATTTCACTCCTAGAGTGTACATCCAAGAGAAATGAAAACATTTCCTCACATAAAAACTATCCATAAATATTCATGTAGTATTCCTAATAGGCAAAAAGTGGAAACAATCTAAATGTCCATCAACTGATAAATGGCATTTCCATTCAATGAATCACTCAATGGAATCATTAAGCAATAAAAAGAAATGAAGTACTGACACATGCCACAATATAGATAAACCTTTAAAAAGATTATGCTAAGTGAAAGAAACCAGTCACAAGGGACCGTATAGAATGACATTTGTATGAAGTGTGCAGGGTAGGTAAATCTATAGAGACAGAAAGTAGAGTTGTGGTTGTCAAGGGCTGGGATGAGAATGGATAAATGGGAGGGGTGATAGCTTAAAGAATTTCTTTTTGAAAGAATGAAAATATTTTAAAATTTACTATAGTGAATGCTGGAGTATACAAAAAGCCATAGGATTACAATCGTAATAGATATAAACTATAGCTCAATAAAGGCATTATTTTTAATGTATAAAAATAGGCCAATGTGGTAGCTCACACCTATAATCCCAGCACTTTGGGAGTCCAAGGTGAGAGAATCACTTGAGGCTAGGAATTCAAGAACAGTTTATCTCTACAAAATAAATAAATAAATCAGCCAAGTGTGGTGGCACACACCTGTAGTCCCAGCAGCTCAGGAGGCTGAGGTGGAAGGACCGCCCGAGACCAGAAGTTCAAAGCTGCAGTGAGCTGTGATCATGCCACTGCACTTCAGCATGGGCGAGAAGAGCAAGACCCTGTCTCTAAACACACACATACACACACACACACACACACACATAATTAAAATAGACTTAGAGAAAATTTTAGTTTTTCCTTTAGGCCAACCCCAAAGTAATTTATCCAAGTGATGTGGAAATGGCACTGCTACTCTATCTCACTCTTCCACGTTTGAGAAGGCAATAGAAAAGAGTACAAAATCAGCAATCAAAAACCTAAGTTCAAGTCCTGGCTCTGTGTGATGTTGGGCAAACTGGTGAATGTTTAAGCTCTTTTGTTTCTTCATCTATAAAAAAGGAAGGTAGTAATCTCAGTTCACAGGATTACTGTGAGGCTCAAATAAAACTGTGTCCATGTGCGCAAACCTGGGGTTCTTAACATCAGCACATCTGCCAGTAGGTTTTTCCAGGTATTTGCAGTAATTCTGCTCAACGTATCACAAAGACCTGCCTGTTTTGTCTTTCCTGAACTATTTTCTTTCCCCCTATGCCTCATTCCAACACAAGATTTAAACAACTGGGACCTCAAATCCTTTCTGACATTTATTTAAGACCTCTAAGCAGTTAGACTCTGGAGAGAAGCAAGGTTGACAATGCTATCCCTATAAGGAGAATGATAGTAAGGCCTGATCCTGAAGACAACCAGTATGGCTTAATAAACTGTTCTGTGTGCTTTCCAGATGATCAAGATAAATGAAGAATTTTCTTCCAACAACAATGCTATGGACATATACAGAAGACAAAGTGGGTAGCCAGAAAACAATGATGCCTATCGCAGCATCCCTGAGAAATGGTCACCCCCGGAACAGCCCACATGTCTCCCTACACCCTTGTTCGCAGGGTACCAGGCTCCAGCTGTACTGTGCTCCTCCTCACTGTGAATTGCTGTATCTTAATATTCTGACTGGTACTGTTAGAATAAACAAGTTTAAGTTAAGTCTGTCTTTACCAGAAGTGCATTTCATATTTTTTAAAAATTAGCATGTGTTAAGCCTATATTCTCAAAAGTTTCTGGAAGCATCATAAACTCAGAATGCTCATCAGGGAAACTGTTGAGCAAGAAGGTTCAGAAACCATGGAAAAGCTTACCTGTGGTAAGCTCAACCTGAGAAAACATGCAAATATCTACAAGTCTCAAGATTTTCAACAAAACATTATTTACAACAAATAAAAACAAAGTAACCTTAATTTCCTCAAATTGGGATAAAGATAAGTAAACTGTGGTACTAGCACAATCAAAGGAATATTATGTGGTCATTATAAGTCACAGAGAAGCATAGGTGTGATAAAAATTACACATACACTACAATTACAACCATGTGAATTATAAAAATCCTAGGAGGCAAGTCATGAAGATGTCAACAGCAGTTTAATAATGTAGCAAAATATTTTTCATTTCTCTGTTTTCTAAACTTTTAAAAATGATGTATTGCTTTCAGAGATATTTTTTAGGCTGGGCGCAGTGGCTCACACCTGTAATCCCAGCACTTCGAGAGGCCAAGGCAGGAGGATCGCTTTAAGACAGGAGTTAGAGACCAGCCTGGGCAACACAGTGAGACTCTGTCTCCACAAAACATTTTTAAAAATTAGCCAGGCAAGGTGCTGCACACCTGTAGTCACAGCTACTCAGAAGGTAGGAAGATCACTTGAGCCCAGCAGTTTGAGGTGGCAGTGAGCTAGGATTGCACCACTGCACTCCAGCCTCGGCAACAGAGTGAGACCCTATCTCAAATATTTACATTTTATTGATACATAATAGGTGTACATATTTGTGGGTATATGTGACAATTTATTCAGATAATTTGTAAAAAGCAAATAAGTGTAATTGGGATATCCATCACCTTAAATATGTGTCTTTTCTTTACGCTTAAATATATTTTTTAAAAGCTAAAATATAAAGCTGAAGTAATTCCTCCAAGGTTGGCAACAGTCAGAATTGAATGCTATCAATGAATATACATAACCATAAAAGGGCCCATTTTCTGAGGAATGCATTTCTGAAGGCGTCACAGAATTCAAGCCTCATTTTTCTACAGGAATAAAGAAAGGATATACTCTCAGGACACAGATGTTTACAACCACTGTAGGGTTTGCTTTATGCGCCTGTTAATTTTTTCAGCATTGCCTCTAGTTTTTGTGCAGTATGATTTTCCTTAAAAAACAGCATTGTGTATCTTGAAAATAGTTTGCCTTTCTCCATCCTGCTATTAATCTGACTTTCATGCCAAAGTTACTGATTTTGGAAACTACATTATTTCACATATTACACATTATAACTAATTTTATTAATATTTCATCTCATACTATTTCCAATCTGCATACTTTCCACAAAGCACAACTGTAATGGAATAGCCTTTATATACCAACAGAAATAGAGACTCAGAACATGAACTGCTAGCAAGCAGGAATATAGCATTATAAATAACATGGCAGGCAAAGAAAGGTAAGAATTTGTCCACTGTCCATAAATCTGTGCATCTGCCAAGTGCTTACAAGGCTATCTGCTGCTAACATGGCTTTTTTCCTCCAGCATATTTGTCCATGTTTCTATGCTAGAAACAAATGTGACAGGAATCATCATCTTTTAGAGAATACAGAAAATAACTTTAAAAACCCAGCTATTAGTAAATGTGTTTTTCTTTTAATCATGGTTATAAAAGAAACCTCTCATCCCAAAATAACGAAAGTCTTCTTCCCACTAGAGGACAGTGAATTTTTCTCTCTCAACAGATTTACTAGTGTGGAGAAAGCCCACGTGCTCAGGCTCTGATCATAGATCTCTAAGGTACTTTTGCTGTGTAAAAAAAAATTTACTGTAAAAGTTTACTGCCTCTAACCCTTTCATGAATGATGTAAATTACACTATGCAGTTCAAAGGAAGTGGTGCCCCAGTTCTGGGGTGAACCTGAGTGTTCTTTGCCCCTCTCCTCACTTGGCTATTCAGGGGTCTCACTCTATCAGTCGGCCTCCTCTCCCCATATTTTCACCCTTTCCTTCCTAAAGGCTCCTTCACATAAACAAAGTAACAACCAATTTTACAAGGAATATACAGAGAATAAGTAGTTTATGCCACTAGATGATGCTATACACAAATGATAAAATTCAACATCAATACAGAATTTTAAGTCTTTAAGGCTCTCTCATCTTTAAAAACAAAATAAAAATTTATCTTTCTCTATAACCAAAATTTCTCTATTGTCTACAGTGGTCTCCACTTTCTCACCTTCCACATCTCAGTTCATTGCAATCCAACCTCTATCTCTCCATTTCACAGAAACTATGCTTGATCAGTCTTAGGAGAAGAGCTCCAAGTGAAAGAAACCAAAATAAGAGCATACAAAAAAGAAAACTGGGGAAGGCAAAGAATAGGGCTTAATGAGTTAATCAATAACCTCTTAGAGAGACAGACATAGGATCCATAAAGCCAGAACATAATAATGTGAAAAAAACAAGAAGCACTCTTGACTATTAAAAATGATGAGCAAATTAAGCATTCAATAGGAGGGTTAGAAAATTAAGTCACAGAAATTGGCAAGAAAGTAGTACAAAAATATATGACAGAAAAGAAGATGCAAAAAATAGAAGGATTTGTGGATATAAGAATATCTGCAGATCAGTCCAGGAATTCCAACATTGAACAAAAAAAGAGTTCCGGAAAGAAGGAGCAGAGAACACACAAAGAGGGAAACAATCAGAAATGAAATAAGAAATTTCCAAGAAGTGAAAAATACAAGTCCCCAGATTGAATGACCCACTAAGCACCTAGCACAACAAATTTTTCAAAGAAATTTCACACCAAGGTATATATGTTACCATAAAATTCTAAGATATCAAAAATAAAGAAAAACCCTACCAAAAAAATTCCCATCAGGGAGAGGAGAAATAGATGCAAAGGGATATAAATCAAAATTAAATCAGACCTCTCAACAGAACCAAATGGGTTCAAATGACAAAGGCATAATGTCTTCAAAATTCTGAAAATATCTCAACATGGACTCCCTACACCCAGCCAAACTATCAAACAATTGGAGAATAATGGTATGTTGGGGCATGAGAGAAGTCAGAAAATAAATTTTCTGTGTACTTCTAATTTTTTTTTTTTTTAGTTGGAATCTCACTCTGTCGCCCAGGCTGGAGTGCAGTGGCATGCTCACGGCCTTGACCTGTGGGCTCAGGCAATCCTTCCACCTCAACCTTCCAAGTAGCTGTAACCACAGGTGCGTGCTGCCACACCTGACTAATTTTTTTTCTTTATTGTAGAGATGAGATTTTGCCAAGTTACCCAGGCTGGCCTCAAATCCATGGGCTCAGGCAATCCACTCATCTTTGCCTCCCAAAGTGCTGAGATTACAGGCATAAGCCACCATGCCTGGTCCCATGTACTTTTTTCAAAGGAAACTCTAGGAAGATATGCTCTAGACCAAGATAAAAAACTTAAGAAAAAAAACACAGAATGCAGAAAACAGTCATTATAACTTCAGAGAGCCAGAGACTAAAGGCTACACAGCAAGCCTGGAGAGTATCAGTACTGAATGGAGTAGACATATGGCATACTTCTAGGAGTAATTATCCAGAATAAAAGAAGTTTCAACAGTGAAAATGGAGTGACAGATAATATCATGAATATGTAAGAAGAACTAAGAATATGTATAATAAAAATTCCATGCAAGTGACAATACAAAGCAAGTATTAACAAGAAAAACTATAGAAGAAAACGTACTCAACTGACTCTAAAATAAATAGTATGAATTTCAATGCTGACAATAATGTAAATATTATGATATAAGCAACACTGTGACATAACCAAATGGGGAGGATGGGGCAAAGGGAAGTGGGATGCAAAAAGAAGTCAATATATAATATCAATTTATTAATCAAGAAATAGTATGAGCATATGATTTGAAAACATGGAAGCAACTATCAGAAAAAAAAATAAGAGTTATTTGCAGCTGCCTCTGAAGAGTTTTACAAGGACTATGGAGGAATAGAGCAAGGGACCGTTTTTTACTACAGGACATTGAGTACTTCAATCTCCTAACCATAGTTCTAAAATTCAGAAAACTACCACCCAAAACAAGCCCTAGTCTTTCTTCACTTATTTAACAAGAAGATCTTACCTTATGTAAACTCCTTTGGAGTCAAAACCTGACCTGAACTTACAGTTATTCATAGACTCCAGCTATGCTATTTTGTGTAAACACTATACTTTAACACAAAAATAGTAATGTGTGCAATGGGGTGTTACCCCGAGCCTCATTTCTAAATTCCAAAATATTTATGACCCAAGGGTTTTGAGTAAGAATTTTGGGGCTTTTATTTCATTTTTTCAAAACTATGTAACATGTATTACTTTTTTTATTTTAAAGATATTTTTAAGAAATTGAGAGAAAGTATAAAGATAATAACATGTATGAGACCCATGAACACAATGGATCAATACCTATTCCATATATTTTCCAAAAGTGGCATTATAGCTGAATCACTATTTAAATGATGAAAAAGGAAATTCCCTTGTCACATTAAAAATTTTAAATAGGAGAAAATTTCACTTGATCCCTAATTCATGTCCTGCTACTGTCCCATCTATCCTGCTCTTCTAGAAAGTGTTGTCAACACTTACCTTTGACATTTCTTCAGTTTCCATTCAAATTTCAACTGCAATCTGGCTTCAGTACAGTAAGGTCAACAATGCTCTCCAAGTTGTTAGGCCCAAAGGACATTTTCCAGCCCTTCTTTATCTGACTTGACATTTTTACTCTCTTTCTAGTCTTAAGATATTCTCTTCTTTAACTTATATAACACAACAATGTCCTAGTTTTCCACCTACCTCTCCTTTACCTTTGCAGATTTATCTCCTATAACATGACATTAAATGTTAAGATTCCTCAAAGTTCCATTTTACTCTCTCCAATTCTCATTCTGTGCTCCCTTTTCTTGGGAGATCTTTTCCTGGGTGATCTAATCCATAACTTTGGCTTCAATGACCACCTTTGCAGATGTTATTTAAAAATATACCGATAAAATCATACTTGACCAAACTTAAAACTTTTACACTTTAAAAGGTATCATTAATAAAACTGAAGATAAGTCAATCATGTATCTGAAAAAAGATCTGTATCCAGAATACATCAAAATCTCCTAAAACTCAGTAAAACAAACAACTCAATTTTATTTTATTTTCTCTTTTAATTTTTTTTATCTTAAAGATGTGGGGTACATTTCAGGGTTAGGTATACAAATGTTCATTATGCAGGTGTCCTTGTTGATGAAGTGTGCCCTCCCCCCCACCAGCAGATTCCCACTACAGAGAATCTCCCTACCCTGCAGTTTCCTGCTACTGCCAATCCTTTTCATATAGTATTGTGATAATTGTTCAAGGTCCACTTATGAGTGAAAACATGTGATAATCAGTTATTTTTGTGACAGATCACTCAGTAACTGTAAGTTCACCCAGGTTGCTGTGACGTTCATGATTTTGTCCTTCTTTATGGCTGCGTGATATTCCATCATGTATACTGTACATTTTTTTTTATCCAGTCCTCTTTTGATGGGCAGCATGGTTGGTTCCATGTTGCTATTGTGAACAATGCTGAGATAAACACACCGAGTACAGGTATATTCATAGAGTGATTTGAGTTCTTCCGGGTATATTCCCTGTAGGGCGATTGCAGGGTTGTATGGAAGGTTGATTTTTAGATCTTTTAGGAATCGCCACACTGTTTTCCACAGAGGCTGTACTAGTTTACACTCCCACTAGTAGTGTAGAAGTGTTCCCTTTTTGCTGCATCCTCTCCAACATCTGTTGTTTTTTGAGTTATTGATGATGGCCATCCTGACTGGAGTTAGGTGGTATCTCAGGATATTTTTAATTTGCATTTCTTTGATGACTAGATTTTTTCATGTATCTGTTGGCTGCTCGTATGTCTTCTTTCAAGAAGTATCTATTCATATATTTTGCTCACTTTGTAATGGGGCTGTTTGTCTTTTTTTTTTGGCCCATAAACAACTCAATTTTAAAATGAGTAAAACATTTTAATAGACATTTCACCAAAGAAGATACATGATAAACTCATGAAAAGATGCTACAAATTAAAATCACCATGAAATTCCACTATAACCCCAATATAATGGCTACAATAAAAAAGATAGTACAGTTTAATATAGAAAAATTGGAGCTCTCCTGTATTGCTAGTGAGAATGTAAAGTGGTACAGACACTTTGGAGAACAGTCTGGCAGTTTCTTTAAAAGTTAAACATAAATGTTATATAACCCAGGAATTCTAGTCCTTGGAATCGATCCAAGAGAAATGAAAACATATGCCCACACAAAGACACATACATCAATGTTCATAGCATCATTATTCATAACAGCCCCAAGCTGGAAATATTCCAAATGTTTATCAGCTGATGAGCAAATCATATTGCTTCTCTATACAAGGAAATACTATTCAGCAATCAAAAGGGAGAAACCAATCATGCACACTACAACATGAATGAACCTCAAAAATTATGAAAATTGAAATAAGTCAGACACAAAAGACTACACATTGTGCAATTCTGCTTTTGTGAAGTGTCTTGAAAAGGCAAATTCAAAGAGACAGCAGGTAGATCAGTAGTTGCCTAGTGCTGGGCATAGACACTGGCATTACATGTAAATGAAGAAACTTTGAGAAGCAAAGGAAATGTCTCAAACTGGATTATGATGATGGCTGCACAACTCCAAATTTACTAACCTCACTTACGCTTATAATAGGTGAACTTTATGGTATCTAAATTACACAACATGCTCATTTAACACTTTCAACACAGCCCTATATGTTTATCCAACCTCACTTTGTACCACTGTCTCCCTCCACAGTTTGGCAACAGTGGCATTCTTTCAGTGTACACAGACTTCCCAACTCCTTTTCACCACAGGCCTTTATTTATGCTGTTTTCCACCTGCAATGTTCTTCCTTCCCCTCATGATCTAATTAACTCTTACTCTACCCTCTGGCTGTCCTCAAAGAGGAAATTAAACATTTGCAAATCTTTATAGCACCAATGAAGAACCTCTACTTCATTAACAATTATTATAGTAGAAATTTTACATTTACTGAATTATGTAATCAATGACTTTCTCCTCTACTGAACTGTAAGCTCCCCAAAGGCAGAGATCTTATCTCATTTTGCTCATCTTTGTATTTCTCTTTCTGTAGCCCAATGCCTATCACATAAGATCTATTCAATAAATGCTGGTTGAATCAATCTCCCTGAGACAGCAGGCAGAATGGCTGAAAATTTCATTTGTAACTATTAACCAACACTGTTCACTGTCTAAAATGCTGATTAAATACCCTATTAAAAATTTAAAAATTTAAAAAAAATAAAGACTCAATGCTTTTTAACCTGGCACAATTCATCTCAATTGTGAAGAAACAATTGTTCTCTAAATACCAGTTGCAGACTGATCACATCAGACTTAGTTCAAAATTGCAAAGGAATTCAAACATGTATAGTGAAATGTGATTTAAGTATCTTTAGGAATAATTCTAAAAGTATAAGTTGTTAAGGGTAAAAGCACTTTTAAGACAGAAGAAAACAAGTTTCCTAAGTTTCAGAAGAGAAATTTCAACCTTTGAGCCAAAAATGTAATGCTGGATAGACAGCCTGTTATTGAAGCCATATTTACTCAAACAGGGGCCCCAAACATGCCACTGCACTAGTATCACCTCAAGGCCTTATTCCTTTCACTCAGCCAAGGAAGAAGGCTCCCCCACCCCCCTACATCACATCTGGGCCACTCCCACTAGACCACTGGGTAGCACAGACAAGCCTTAAGGTATAAAGATTACCTACTACTACCCTTTACTAAAATGAAGATTAAAATTAAACTTCAGAGCTTTGAGAAATTTCAGGGAAGATGACAGAGGAATACCACAAGTTCTTCATATGTCACCCACTAAAAACAAGTCTGAAACAAAGCTTTGTTATTTGGGCTTGGTCTGTTATCACTGCTAACTTCAAGAAAATGAGTTAATTTTAAAATATAAAAATGAACTCTGAGCAGACCAATAACAATCCAGGAAATCGACTCAGTCATAAGAAATCTCTCCACCAAACAAAGCCTCAGACCAGATGGCTTCCCAGCTGAATTCTACAAGGCATAAAAGGAAGAGCTGATACCAATCAGTATGATGTTGAAAACTGAGAAAGATGGAAGGCTTCCCAACTTATTTTATGAAGCCAACATCATACTGATACCAAACCTGGCAAAGACCCTACAAGGAAAGAGAATTACAGGCCAATCTCTTTGATGAACATAGAGGAAAAAATTCTAAAGATTCTAGCAAATCAGATCCAATGACACATCTCAAGGATCATCACCTTGACCAGGTGGGCTTCATTCCTGGGATGCAGGGCTCGTTCAATATTTGCAAGACCATAAATGTAATTCAGCTCATCAATAGATGTATAACCAAGAACCACATGATTTTATCATTAGACACAGAAAAAGCATTTGATAAAATCCTGCATCCCTTCTTGAAAAAAGCCACTAAGCACCAAGACATAGTAGGAACATTCCTCAAAATAGTAAGAGCCATGTATGATAAACCCACTGCCAACATTTTGCTCAGTGGGCAGAAGTTGGAAGCATTCAACCTAAGAACGTTAACAAGACAAGAATGCTTACTTTCATCCCACCTGTTCAACATAGCACTGGAATCCTAGACAAAGCAATCAGGTAAGAGAAGGAAATCAGGAGTATCCAAATAGGAAAAGAGGAAGTTAAGCCATTCCTCTTTGTGGACAATGATTCTATATCTCGAAAACCCTAGAGAGTCTGTCAAAAGCCTTCTTGTACTGATAATTGACTTTGGTAAATTATCACGGTAAAAAAAAAATCAACCTTTAAAAGACAATTGCATTTCTATACACTAGCAACAAGCAGATCCAGTGTCACATAAAAAGCGTAATCCCATTCACAATAGCCACACACACACACACAAATGAAGTACCTTGGCATCCACCTAACCAGAGAAGTGAAAGATCTTTACAATGAGAACTACAAAACACCGCTCAAAGAAATCAAGGATAACACAAACAAGTGAAAAAACATTCCATGATCATGGATTGGAAGAATCAATATTGTCAAGATGTTCACCCTGCCCAAGGCAATCTATAAATTCAATGCGATACTCATCAAATTACCAACATCATATTTCTCCAACCTGGAAATGACAATACAGAAATTGATATGGAAACAAAAAGAGCAAAAATAGCCAAAACAATCCTCAGCAAAAGGAATAAGCAGGAGGCATCACACTTCTGGACTTTAAACTTTACTACAAGGCAATAGTAACCAAAATAACCTGGCATCGGTACAAAAATAGGCACACAGACCAATGGAACAGGACAGAGATTCTGGAAGCAAAAACTTGGTCTCTCAACCAACTCATCTTCAAAAAAGCCACCAATAGCAGCCACCAGGGAAAGGAGACTATACTTAGCAAATCACGCTGAGAAAATTGGCTGACCACATGCAGAAAAATGAAACTGGACACCTACCTATCACCATATACAAAAATCAACTCTAAATGGATCAAAGACCTAAACGTAAAACCTCAAACCATAAGAATGCTAGAAAAAACCACTCTTATGCACAACAGAGCAGGCAACAAATTCTTGACCAACTCTCAAAAGTGAATGCCATAAAAGCTAAGATAGACAAATGGAACCTCATCAAACTGAAAAGCTTTTGCATGGCAAAAAAAAAAAAAAAAAATCAAGAGAATGGGGAGACAATCCACAGAATGGGAAAAAATGTATTTGACAAAGACCTAACAGCTAGAATCTACAAGGAACTCAAATGAAGTGAAAGGAAAAAAACAAACAGCCCCATTAAAAAGTTGGCAAAGGACATGATACACACTTTTCAAAAGAAGACATACGAGCATCCAACAGATACATGAAAAAATGCTCAGTCTCACAATGAGATACCACCTAATTCCTAAGGATGACCATCATTAATACATCAAAAAACAACAGATGGTTGGCACTGGTGTGGAGAAAAGGGAACACTTCTACGCTGGTGGTGAGAGTGCAAGCTGGTTCAACCTCTATGGAAAGTAGTATAGTGATTCCTAAAAGAACTAAAAATTTACCTTCCATATGATCTAGCAATGCCTCTCCTGGGAATATACTTGGAGGAACATAAATTGTTATACCAAAAAGATACCTGTACATGCATGTTTACTGAAGCAGTATTCACAATAGCAAAAACATGGAACCAAACCTATTGCCCATCAAAAGTGGACTGGATAAAGAAAATGTGGTACATACACATGAGAGTATTACACAGCCATAAAGAACAAAATCATGGACTTTACAAAAAATTGGATAAAATTGGAGACCATTGTACTTAGTGATCTATCACAGAAGCAAAAAAACTGAATACTACATGTTCTCACTCACCCGAACATTAATCACATTAGCACAAGAGAGGAACTGTGGGCACTGACAGGGGAAAGAAAGCACATAACAACACAATGGTACCTGGTCCTATAAACAGGTAGAGTGAGGGCCAGTTGGAGGCCCAAACATCACCTGCATGTGTAGTTAATCCTTGTGTCCCACATCTCCATAATAAAATAAAATTTAGTAATAAAAGAAGAAAGAAAAAATCCAAATAAGTTAAAAACTTTAAATGCAAGAAGAATAAAGCAGTAACTACTAGAAAATATATATGTAATTAACAAAAATGAAGAAATCATAAAAAATACAAGCGTATCCCGCAGATAAGAGTTTACTCAAAAACAAATTAAAGACTAAAGTTTGTTGCTTTTTAAATCTCCTAAAATAATTCAGAGCATTGCTGTGTGTGGTGGCTCACACCTATAGTCCCAGCTACTCAGGAGGCTAGGGTAGGATTCACTTGAAGCCAGGAATTCAAGACGAGCCTGGGCAACAAAGTGAGTCAGTCATCTTAAAAGAAAAAAATCAGAGTATTAATGGAAACAAAGAGTAAAAAACATATAAGATAAATAACAAATAAGCAATGCTGATGATAAGTGGAAAATAAAATTGAAAACACAGATGCTTTAAACAGATGATAAAGTATCTGAACAAACTGAAAAGTATAGAAATATCACCTGTGCTGGAGGAAAAATGCAAGAGAGGGAAGCACTTACAAATCAAAAGTACTTTACACGATTACTTTATTTAAATCTTACAGCAGTGATGGGAGGTAAAGAAACTTTTATCTCATTTCATGCATGGCTTGGAAAAGTTAATCAATTTGTCCAAGGTTTCACAGCCAGGTTTCAAGGAATTTTAGCAGCTGACACTTGCTTGATCTTACAGATGTTAACAAAAAGTTTTCATACAACTATACCATTACTGCCCCTGCCTAACCTGGGATTTCCAAGGTGCCAATTTCAGAGATGTTAAGATGTAAATGAAAACATAAGTGATACTAAATAAGATAGTATGTGGCAACTTACAAGGCAAACCTAAACTATGTAGGCTTTTTTCTTTTTAATTTCACTGTGGCACTGCTATGAGAAGGACAAAGACAAAATCTGACAGATTGCTGGCTCTGTTGTAGTAAAGAGGAGCTATTATAATTACATGGATAAAGAAAACATGGAATTCACACCTGAAGTGGTAAATGGTGGCATGCACTTTGCCGCATTTTGTCTACACGGAGGGATGCTTATCCAAAGTGATGATTATATCTGTCAAAAATTCGACAAAGATATTTAGATATTTCAAAAGTGAACATTTTGAGGCACTAAGATGTGCCTCAAATAGCTGTATTAAATTTATTTAACTGATACTTAACTGTATAATTTTGAGTTCACTTGCAAATTTAATCATAAACCATTGAAAAGAAATATTGCATTTAAAAATTATAATCCCTTTCCATATGCTATTTCATCTTTAAACTACTCCACTAGACTGGGGAAGATAACCATCCAACACACGACCTCAAATCCTCTACCAAGAAGAGGGGCAGAGTGAGGATGCCAGGTATGCCAACAATGATGCCTAGTAGGACGAGTTACATAAAAACTGGACCCCTAAGGAAAACCATGGGGCCTAATGCTAGAAGTCCTGTTCAAATGCAAGTGCACAACAACCTACTGAGTACCATGCCCACTACCAGGGGAAGAGAAGGCTTGCTAGAAGCCCAAACCTCATGGGCATGCCATTTACTTATGTAGCTAATCCTCACACGTACCCCACAACTCTTAAAAAAAATAGAAATTAAAAAAAAAATTTTTTAAACAAATGCAAGTGCTTGCCCAGGAGAGAACAGCTGAGCTACAGATTGAAGGCCAATGTGTGCAATGTGGGATCACCAGAAGCAGAGTAACAGAGAGGCGCCATAGCTGAGCATGAGTGAAATAATACTACAGGTAGGAAGGACTCACTTCAAGGTAGTACATGCCATCATGACTCCTTCAATGACTCAGGAAGATCTCTGTAGACCCACTCCAGCAGGTGGTGTATTAATGGAGATGGGTAGTGGGAAGAAACACAGAGAGGACACCAAAATTTCTGTCAACTGTTCCTGGTTTGAGTTCATCTTTTTTGTTTTTTTCAAAGATGGGCTGGTTCTCACTACGTTGCCCAGGCTGGACTTGAACTCCTATGCTCAAATGATCCTCTTGCCTCAGCCTCCCAAGTAGCTCCCAAGAACCATGCCTGGCTTCTAAATTATTCTGAGTAAAGCAGATTACCTTCCAAAAGGGGGTGTGAAGGGGAGTTCATCCAATAAGTTGAAAGCCTTAATGAAGACTGACTGGTCTCCCCCAGAAGAGGGAATTCTGACAGCAGACTGCCTTTGATCTCAAACTCCAAAATTTTGAGTTTTCTGGGCCTCCAGTCTGCCCACCCATCCTACAAATTTTGAAATCGTTGGCCTCTGCCATTGCGTGAGCTAATTCCTTAATATAAACCTCAGTATCTCTCCCAGTCTCTGTGTGTGATATATATGTGTATATATGTATATACATACGTATGTGTGGGTGTATATATGTGTACACACACAATCCCCCTTTTGGTTTGGTTTCTTAGGAGAATCCTGATATAAAAAAAATACCAAAGTTTTAGATCATTCCCTACCAGATATGAAGCTCAGCCAACTTAAAAGGCTGAATGTTTCCTGACTGCTACATATTTCTTTAGCATTCCCTACAGTGTTCTGTACCATCACGTTTCTTTGGAATTCCTTACTGTGTTCTACACAAAGCAGGGACAAAATATTCCTAGAACCTTTATTTGCACTTTCTTATGACTAAACCTTGTATCCTTCCACTGCAACACTGACTATGGTATGCATAGGTAATAAAACTAAGAAGTTGAAGGAATGGAGGCCAAGCACAGTCCCCATTTTCTTATGGATAAATCCCAAAGGTTAATGTCTACTAAGAATTGGTAATTTTGTTATTAACTTGCATACAATTGGTAGAATGTAAATACTTAGGTTTACTATTTGCTGCATGATCCTGGAATCCATTCTTTTTTATTTTCTCCATCTAAAAAACATCTTCTGGTTAAAATAACTATAATTAGAGTAAAAAGTGTTCCTGTAAATCATCAAAATAATAACCCAACACCCAATTTAAAGAAATATAAATGTAAATCAGGAAACAGTCATTTATTTTTAAAGTCAGCTATCACTTCTCAGAGGTTTTTACTTCATCTTAAATCTTTCTCTTTGAGAAAATAAAAAATATTTAAATCATTGTCCTAATCAAACAAGTGGACAAGCCCTTTATTTTTAAAGAATCATGAGGTATATATGAGGATTTCTTATGCAAGTATATTGCATGAAGGCAAGGTTTGGGCTTTTTTTTTTTGAGTTAGAGTCTCACTCCATCACCCAGGCTGGAGTGCAGTGGCACACTCATGGCCACCCTAGCGTCAACCTGCTGGGCTCAAGTGATTCTTCCACCTCAGCCTTCCAAGTAGCAAGAACTACAGGCGCGTGCTACCACGCCTGGCTAACTTTTTTATTTATTGTAGAGATGAGGTCGCACCAAGTTGCCCAGGCTGTTCTCGAACCCGTGTGCTCAGGCAATCCCCTCACCTCGGCCTCCGGAAGTGCTGGGATTACAGCCTTGTGTCACCACTCCTGGGTGGTTTGGGCTTCTGACACGCCCTCTTCCTACCTCAAGCAGTGAGTATGGTACCCGGTGGGTGGTTTTGTATCCCTTACCCCCTTCCCTCCCTCCCTCCTCTAGCAGTGCCCAGCATCTGCTGTTCCTATCTTTGTGACTGTGTGTGCCCAATATTTAGTGCCCACTTGTGACTGAGAACACGCTGTATTCAATTTTTTTGCTTCTGTGATAATTCACTTAAAATGATGGTCTCCAGCTGCATCCATGCTGCTGCAAGGGACATGATTTTGTTCTTCTTTATGGCTGCATAGTATTCCACAGTGTATATGTACCACCTATTTTATATCCAGTCCATTGTCAATGGGTATCTGGGTTTGTTCTGTGTTTGCTATTGTGAATAGCACTATAATAAACACATGAGTGCAAGTGTCTTTGTTGTATAACAATTTATGTTCCTTTGGGTATATTTCCAGAAGTGAGATTGTTGAGTCAAATGGTAACTATTTTTAGTTCTTTGAGAAATATCCAAACTGCTTTCCACAGAGGTTATATCCAGTTTACATTCCCAACAATAGTGTTCCCTTTTCTCCACAGCCTCACCAACACCTGTTGTTTTTTGACTATTTAATAACAGCCATCCTTACTAGTATGAGAGGTATCTCACTGTAGTTTTGATTTACACTTTAATCATTAGTGGTGCTAATCATTTTTCATACATTTGTTGGCTGCTTATATGTCTTCCTTTGAGAAGTATCTGTTTATATCCTTTGCCCAGTTTTTAGTGGTTTGTTTTTTTTATTTCCTGTCAATTCATTTTAAATTCCTTATAGATTGTGGCTGTTAGGTAGGCCTTTGTCGGATGCATAGTTTACAAGTATTTTTCCCATTCTGTGGGTTGTCTCTTTACTCTCTCTATGGTTTCTTTTACTGAAGCACATATTTTCATAGTCAAGCCCAAATAGTGAGTTGCCTCATCAATCATCTTCTGAGTATCTTATAAGTGCCAGGCTCCTACTAGGAATTAGAAAATTTTAGAAGAGAACTGATGCTATCCATCCCCTCCCTAAAATATATCAGCCAATGCCCAGAACATAAAGAATGCTCACTATTATTAAGCTACTCTCTAACAATGTACACATTTCTGCTCCCTCCAATTAAGTTGTATGTATTACCAAAAAGCTATTATTTAATCTCCAAACCTGTTTATGTTAGTTGTACTCATTACTGCAACTGTATAATTTAATTTAGTAGTATGTAAACTGATCACAAATGAGCAAAAATAGGGCTAAAAATAAGAAGTCACTATATCTATAAAATTAACTTGAATACTTTGAAAAGTGTCCATACAGGCATATTACTTTTCTTAAAATTTTTGACAAATTAGTTATAAGAGAGAAAACAAGAAAAAAAATTTTTAAATACTAGAATTATGTGCTCAGATTGCTTCAAATGTTTCTACTTTATAGAAAGTGAAACTAGAAAACACAGAAATTAACTCTATGAATGTGGTTTTTACAAGAACAATGGTACAGAATTCCAATCAGTGGACCTATTCTCAAAGAAAAGATTCCTATCCTCATCAAAAGACTGGTCTCTCACATCCTTCACTATTTCCAGAACAATTCAGCAGTAGCAGTAACCTTACACCTAAATGCTTCCTGAAGTCCAGTTATTCTACTTAAAACTGAAATCCCTCTGTAGGATGGCAAATATTTTCAATATACAAATACAAGGTACTCACTGCAGCACTATTTGTAACAGCAAGAGACTAAAGACAACTCAAATGAACTTTATTTTTGATTTTGATTTTTATATTTTTTGAGTTGGATTCTCACTCCATCACCCAGACTGGAGTGCAGTGGCATTTTCACAGTCGCCCCAGCATCAAGCTGCTGGACTCAGGTGATCCTTCCACCTCAGCCTTCCAAGTAGCTGGAACTACAGGTGCGCGCTACCGCGCCCAGCTAGTATTTTATTTATTGTAGAGATGAGGTCTCGCCAAGTTGCCTGGGCTGGTCCCAAACCCGCAAACTCAGGCAATCCACTCACCTTGACCTCTCAAAGTGTTGGGATTACAGGCTGAGCCACCAAGCCTGGTCTCAAATGAGCCTTAATATGGAATTGGTCGAATAAACTATGGTACACAATGAAATACAATATAGCTGCAAAAAAAGGCATGAAGAATGCCTCTATATAATTCTATGGAGTGATCAGCAAGAAATAATAGAAACAGAAAAAAGCAAGAAGAAGCCAGGCTCGGTGGCTCAGCCTATAATCCCGTGCCTTGGGAGGCTGAGGTGAGTGGATTGCCTGAGCCCGCGGGTTCGAGACCCGCCTGGGCATCTTGGTGAGACCTCAGCTCTACAATAAATCAAAAAAAAAAAAAATTAGCCGCATGCGGTAGCGCGCGCCTGTAGTTCCAGCTACTTGGAAGGCTGAGGCGGAAGGATCGCCGGAGCCCAGCAGGTCGAGGTTGCGGTGGCCGGGAGCAGCCACTGCACTCCAGTCTGGGTGACAGAGTGAGACTCCAACTCAAAAAAAAAAAAAAAAAAAAAAGCAAGAAGAATAATTATACATAGTGTGCTCCCATTCACCTAACATAGAACTGAAAGTTAGAAACTATATGTATGTGTACATTCACTCATTTAACCTGACTTCCCTGTATAAACTCTATCTCCAGGTAACCAAATAGTTTGTAAAAAGAAATCTCTCTATAGAAGTATTCCAGCTAATAAATGAAGAAGAAATTATAAAATCAGAATAGCAACTTTTTGCAATCCCATGATTAAATAATGGACCTATGCAAAGTCTAAGTGGTTACTACTACTACAAGGGAAAAAAATCAGATATTATAAGCTGTTGGAAACACACACACTATGCCCTATGAATAAAATATTCTTGCAAGAAAAATGAACCTAAATCAAATCAAACCTTTAAAACTAACATCCAGTTTACAGGAAATACAGGGAAGGGAAACATGTCAAATGAAACCATTGAGATACATTCAGCAAAATTCATAGTACGAGCAACTATAGAGACAAATGGCATTATTTCTTCAGTAAATACATTTTAAGAACAAAGAAAAATAAAAAGGGAATTTACGGGATAAAAGATATTAAAGAAAACATACCAACTTAACATAATGTATACACCTTGTTTAGATTCTTGATTCAAATCAACTGCAAAAAAAGTGTGAAATAACTTTGAGATGATAGTGGTATTATGATTAGTTCTAAGAAAACAGCCCTTATCTTTCAGTAAAAGTACTGAAATACAGATAAAATGAAATGATAACAAGAATGTACTCCAAAAATGCAGTGGGAGAGTGATATAAGGAAACAAAAGAGGCTGAGTAGATGCTAGCTAGTGCCAAGCACACAACAGTTCATTATGCTCCTCCTTTACTTTTGTGTATGCTTGAAATTCTCAATAACAAAGTTGTGAAAGGTTGATGACTGACTGTGTATCTGTATGCTTTAAGTTAATAACAAAATGTTCATGGTATACAAAATTTTTTAGGATTTCCTATTTACAGTAAAAGAGCTTCTATAGTTCTTTCAGCAAAAGTGGCAATGCTTGTACACCTTCATTAACTTCTCTGTCCTCTGAGGCACATGCCCCTTGTCTTCTCTAAATTATAAGCTAAAAGCACAGAGCCTCCCTAATTAGGTGCTTGATAAATGTTAAATAAATGAATTCTGTTTACTATACTTCTCCTCTGCTTTGCTAAATCCTCCAAAGTTCTAATCTATTGATCTAATTTGTAGTAAAGGATGAGTAAATAGAAACAAGTATTAAAAAGGTAAAAAATCAAGGCCAGGCACAGTAGCTCACACCTGTAATCCCAGCACTCTAGGATAGCACGGCAGGAGAATCGTTTAAGTCCAGGAGTTTGAGATCAGCCTGGACAGCATAGTGGGACCTTTTCTCTACCAGAAAAAAACTGTTTTAATTTGCTAGGAATGGTGGCACATACCTGTAGTCCCAGCTACTTGGGAGCTGAAGTGGGAGGATCGATTAAGCTCAAAAGGTCAAGGTTTCAGCGAGCCCGGATCATTGTCACTGCACTCCAACCTGGGTGACAGAGTGAAATCCTGTCACCAAAAATAATAGTAATAATAAATAATCCAAAACTCTGTACTTAGCCTTTTAATCTATATTCCACAAAAGATGATTATCTTTTCTTGTGGTTAAAAAAAATGAAATCTACTCAATTGTTTTTAAGTGAAACAAGTTTAACAGTGTTAAGTATATTTACATTGTTGTGAAACAGATCTCCAGAACTTTTCGATCTTGCAAAACTGAAACTATACCTACCCATTAAACAACAATAAAAAATGCGTAATACAATATACCCACTGCCTTTTCTATCCTACACATACCTCTAGCTACTACAACAGCTGCTAAAGCATTATTCTTCTGTAGATATACTTTGTGGATCACTAGCTCACTAACATCAAATAGGCACAAACTAGTCCTTAAAAGAAATTGGAAAGGTCTAAAGTCTGACTGTGACAGAAGATCCATATGATCCTCTACACAGAAGAAGGGAAGACAGGGCTAGAATGTGGCTTCAGGGTCGCTTTAATGGAAGTGAGGGACATGACAGGAAGAGGCAGGCCCACAGCTAAGAGGAGGCTACCCTGGCTATAGAAGCAGTGATTCCATGATTGCATTCAATAAAGGCATACCACTCTTTAGGCTGCCCCATAACAATGATGGCAAGACCTTGGTAAGCACTCACAATCAAATTAACAGGTGCTTTAGACTGGGCACGGTGTCTCATGCTGTAATCCCAGCAGCACTTGGAGAGACCAAAGCAAGAGAACTGCCTGAGCCCAAGGGTTCGGGAAACAACCTGGGTAACTTGGCAAGACCTCATCTCTAAAACGGAAAAAAAAAAAAAAAATTAGCTGGGCATGGTGGCACACACCGGTAGTTCCGACTTCCAGGGAGGCTGAGGTGAAAGAATCATCAGAGCCCAGCAGTTTGAGACTGCAGTGGCCATGATCGTGCCACCATACTCCAGCCTGGGCAACAAAGTGAGACTCTGACTCAAAAACAAACAAACAAACAAAAAACAGATGCCTTAGATCAGATAATCTGGAAGTACTGTGCCAAGCCTCATTCAACAGACCTAGTTAAATATGCTTAAGCAGGCCTAAAAAAAAAATGACTTAGCTGTAAATTTGGTAACAATAAATTAGAATAATATGTATGAAAAATGATCACTAACATTTTTCTGCCTGTTACTAGACTTCTAATTGACCTTGGTAGTAGATGAACCCTTAATTAACCACTCCTTTTTCAAAATCACTTTCATATATTACTTTCCAGAAGCACGACTCCCAGCCTGAGTCTGTACTAGGACCACTGCAGGAAGATACAAATCTTGCACATTACTAGGGATATAGGCAGGGTCAGACCAGCCAGGAACCTGTTTACATAAAGACCTAGAACATGCAGTGTTTGGTTTTCAGGCTGTGTGTGTGTGTACACACAAACACACATATGTATATGTGTGTGTAATAGCCAACTGTTGACAGTGTAGCTAGAAAACACTTAGAAAGAAAATGGGGGTAGGATTGCAAGGAAACTTTCACTCTTTCTAAAGTAACTGATTTTTTAAAAAGTATGTAGTACCACAAATAAAACTTATTTTGAAGAAATAAAAATATACAATGTAGAACATATCAAGGTCTTAAGGGAAGAAATATGTGGTAAAATCAGTAGAATTTGATACAGAATTTATAATATATCCCCACTAGTGTTTTGACAGTTCCAGTTTTTAAAAATTAAATAAATAAAAATAAAATAAAATAAATATTCCAGATAAATTTTTTTTTAAAGGTATGGTTTACCTGCACATGTATGTTTATCGCAGCATTGTTCACAGTAGCAAGACCATGGAACCAACTATGCTGCCCATCAAAAGAGGACTGGATTTTTAAAATGTGGTACATATACACGATAGAATATTATGCAGCCATAAAGAACAAAATCATGAACTTCACAGCAACCTGGATGGGCTTAAAGTCTATAATACTGATTGATCTTTCACAGAAACAAAGAACTGAGTATCACATGTTCTCACTCATAAGCAGACCTTGAACAATTTTTGTAATACTGTAAGAAAAGAATTGGCAGTAGCAGAAAACTGCCAGGAAGGGGACAGAGAAGTGGGACTGGCAGTAGTAGGAGTCTGCCTAGGGAAGGGGGGGCACACCTCATCAACAAGGGTACCTGCATAATGAACATTTGTATACTTAACGCTGAATTGTATCCCACATCTTTAAAATAAAAAAAAAAATTTTTTAAGGTATGGTTTAAATTGCAGTAATTTCTGAAAATTTCACTTATTCAGGAAGAACATACATTTGAGGAAAGGAATTAACAATTAACCTTGCTCTAATCATTTGTAAATTAAAAGTTAGTGAACACACCATGAATTTAAAAAGTTGTCAGAAGCAGCACAACGTAAAAGCACAAGATTCAGTCAGGGGACCTGGTCTGAGACCTGGGTTTGCCACCACAACACATATTCACAGAGAGCTTCCCACATGGCAGGCTAGTTCTACACACTTTACATGCACTAAGTCACTCCTCATGACTCCATGAGGCAAATCCTACTCCACTGAGGAAACAGAGAAGTGGACTAGCATGCAAGGGCCAGGTCAGACCAGACTCAATGGACGGCAGCAAGCCTAGCTGCAGAATCTGTGCTCCAAATTAGCAAGCTGTAAAGACCGGCCCAGGCTTTTCTTAGCCTCCTCATTTAGCAGGGCTCCTCACGGCCCTCACCTGTATGCTTTTCAACTTAGGGCCCTAACAACTGTGAAAACTGTTTTATAAACTATACAGTGGTATAGAGATGATAGTTAAATGTCTAACATCCACAAACATGCTATAATTTTTTTCACTTGATTTTATATTATACAGCACAACATAATGAATTTTTAGGGATTATAATGGTACCTAAAACCATTTCTTATATACTGATTCATATACATAAGAATCTGTTTTCATTTAATTGAAGATGCTCTTATAGATATCGATATTTCAATGAACATAAACATTACATCTCTGACATTAAAACTTCCAGAAATGACTGGAAACCTTCATTTCCTTTTTGGCTAGAATCACAGAAACAAAAAAACTCCAAATGTGCATTAGACTAGAAACAGTATTCACACAAGAATAAACAGCAAAAATATTTTTAGTTCACCAAATTTATTTCTGCAACAGGCCCATTTGCTTTCTAAGTTAAAGGGTTTTTACTTTTATATCCTCCATGGCTCCAAAAGAATTTTAAACACCTTAGAAGTATACATGCTAAGCATGTCATCACGGCACCCAGCTAAGAGAATGGGGCTCAGCAGTCACGTTTGATCACAGGATCCTTCCTTCCCCCAACACACAGACAGGCATCTGTCTCAAAAACAGGCAATCCACTGGCTGGGGAAAGGCTAGTTAGGTGAACTGGCATGTGGAATCTGGACACGTTGGGCTAGAATCCATACTGGGAATCAGGTACTTAAAGGGAGGTAAAGCTGAAAAGATACATAAAGTGAAGGAAGATCCTCAAACATTCACAAGCAAGATCAGAGGGAGTTGAGAACTAGAAACAGAAGATATGAAATAGAGAAAAAAAAAATGTGTAGATAAAGAAGCATTCTGGCCTTGAGGGAAAAATGGAGCAAAAATGAAGAAAACAGCCAGAGATACAATGACCAGTAAGTGTAACTGGTGCCTAGAACTGTGTCAGATCCTGACAGTCATTTATATCATTTCCTTATGGCCTGAAAACAAACACTCTTTTCTTAAATAATACTGAAGTGAGCTTCTGTTCCTTAAAATCAAAAAAGCCTCATGTAAGACACATATAATGATAAGATATATTTAAATACATAAAGGAAATGAGGCAAAGAAAAAAGAGTAAGAAAAAGGTAAAACAGTCTCTTCTCCAGTTCTTTATGATAAAATTATGTCATCTTCAGGAAAAAATTTCAGTTCTCTATGATGGCAGGGTACCTGTCTAGATCAATCAATTATAGTAACAACTGAAAATGTTAAAAAGGGAATCAAAATAAATCTTGTTTTACTCTTGATTAAGTAAGAGTCTATTCTCACTGACGCTGACTCTTGAAACTGTATTATGGTACAGGCTTAATTTGAGTGTTTTGCTAAGAGTTAGTAAGATACTGTCTGGGTCAATTGCTTATAATCTCAAGTCCATGCTGCTTAAATTTCATCATCAATCATAACATCATTCCTGTCTGGAAAGCTGAAATTACACTGAGTAATGTACTGATTTCATAGGCAAGGTGTCTACTATGTGAAATAAAATAGTCCTCATCTATGACATCACTAGTAGTTAATTCAGAATTTAAAAATCAGCATGAAGCTTTTGAAAAATAAAGTAGATTAAACATGCACTTGCTTTTGCTCCCTTCCAAAACACCAGCAAAACTGTGGTTAAAGAGATATTTTAAAACACATAAACCCACATGAAAAAAAGAGAGAAAACAAAATTCTGAAAGCTGAAAAGTGGATAGCATGGTGATAAATGGTAACTGACTTAGCAGACTTAATTGCTGAATTTCTAAGCTGGTAGTGGGGAAGCCATGAGGCAGCTAATGTATATTGCATAAGTCCTGCAAAAGGTGGAGGAACTGACAACACTGGGTAGCTCCACAAGGGTTATGTAGTTATAAAGTTGGAATCAGGAAGATAACTGATAAGTTTATCAAAAAGAAGTTAGATAGCCTTCTCACTCCAAAGGTCAGGTGAATACAATATGCCTGTACTGAGTACAGGTATTCTGCAAAGTAGCTAAAGTCTTCCAGGACAAAAAGTGTTCTCTACTTCTCGACAGAATTCATATCCAGTCTCTTGAAGAAAATATCTCCAACTGAGGTCCTTTAGTCTCCTCACAGATTAAATTCAAAGAAATATACATGAAATTATCTTCTGGAAGGCAGGTCCCTTGCGTACGGGCTTTCCCCACTAGGTAAGTGTCCTAGAAACTCATCAGCATCAGTGTACCAGCTGGCACTATGAGAGGCTGCGTTTAGCTCTAGTGAATTTGGGAGAGGAGAGTCTTTCAACATGTTTGCTCATTTCATGATGGGTGATTTATGAGTGCACCTACCCACACCACACTGAGTGTTCAGTAGTTTTTGACCAAAAACGTTATGACTCCCATGCTCCACTCTCCCTATTCACTTGATCTCACTCCTAGTGACTCTGTTTCCCCGGATGAAAAAGTCCTCAAAGGGAAATGTTTTTGCCAATGTGGAAGAGGTAAAACAAAAAATGGCAGAAACACTAGAAGACATCAAAACAGACCAGTTCAAAAACTGTTTTGAGCAGTGCAAAAAGCGTCTTGATAGGTATATTGCATCAGACAGAAAGTACTTTGAAGGTGACTGAAGTTTAAACATGTGAGAATAAATAAACAATTTTTTACAAATAAATTCCAGTTTTTGGTGGGTATCCTTCATATATAAGCTGACAATAAAATATTACTACATACACAAAAGAAGTCTCTACGAATGAGAGTGAGCAGAAATAACTAACAGATACTGCCCTCACCATCACTTCAGATAATGTAATTATTAAACAGGATCTTAGATAATAATATATAAAGTATTTAAGTAAATAAAAGAAATTCTAAAATGAGCAAACAACAAAAACTATCAAAAATAGTCTGAAAAAGAATAAAATGTTGTTTCTAAAAATTAAAAATAGCCAGGTGCAGTGGCTCAAGCCTGTAATACCAGCACTTTGGGAGGCCAAGGTGAGAGGACTGGCTGAGCTCAGGGGTTCGAGACCAGCCTGGGCAACTTGGTGAGACATCCTCTCTATAATATATCAAAAAAAAAAAAATTAGCCGGGCATGGTAGCACACGCCTGTAGTTCCAGCTACTTGGAAAGCTGAGGCAGAAAGATTGCCTGAGACCAGCAGGTTGATGCTGGGGTGGCTGTGAGCATGCCACTGCACTCCAGCCTGGGCGACAGAGTAAGACTCTGACTCAAAAAAAAAAAAAAAGTTAAAAATAAGATAAAAAAACAAGTAAGTTAATTAAACAGCAGATTAGACAAAGCTAAAGAGAGATTGCCAAACTACATGCCAGATTTAAAGACATTACTGAGTTAGAAAAATAAAAAAAAATTAAACACAGATTAAGAGACAGACTGACTAATTTGAATCCAAATAAGAGAAAATACAGAGAATGGAGACAACACAGATACTAGAACAAAAGCAATATTTGAAAAATTAAGTGCTGAGAATTTACAAAAACAGACAAAAGACTTGAATCTAGGTTCAAGAAGCACAATATATACCAAGTAGTATAAATAAAAATAAACCCACACCTAGATGTCTAAACATTGTAGTAAATTGCAAAACAATGCCAAAGATTTTTAAACAGTCAGAGAGAAAGGACAGATACTTCAATTAGCTCTGACTATAGAATTCTCACCAGCAACAATAAAAACCAACAGACAGTAGAATATTATCTTCAAAGCATCAAGAAAAAGGCCTGACATGATGGCTCATGCCTGCAATCCCAGTACTTTGGAAGGCAGAGTCATTGTTTGAGCCAAAGAATTTGAGACCTCATCTCAACAAAAAATTAAAAAATCACCCGGGTGTGGTGGCACACACCTACAGTCCAGCTACTTGGAAGACTGAGGTGGAAGGATCACCTGAGCGCAGGAGGTCAAGGCTGCGGTGAGCCAAGATTGTGCCACTGCACTGCAGCCTGGATGACAGAGTGAGACCCCAACTCAAAAAAAAAAAAAAAAAGTATGAAGAAAACCTGTCAACTATCATTCTATGCACAGCAAAACTACCCTTCAAGAGCGAAGATGAAATCACGGTACTTCCAGCTAAACAATAACAGAGTTTACAACAAAGGTTGACCAGTGGGCCATCACTAAAGAAACTTCAAAAGAACATACTCGCACTACAGGAGACACTTAAAAAGGTATTAAGCACAGAAGAAAGAAAGAAAAAAAAAGAATGACCACACACTTCCCAAGAGAACAGCAGAGCACAGAATCAACAACGAATACATCGCAACAACAAATTTGAAAAAACACACATACATCAACCCCAAAGCTAAAAGAAACAAGCAAAGAAAAAACTTTATAAGAACCTCATGACAGGGATAAACAATCACATTTCAATAATCATCCGGAATGTGAATGGATTAAACGCACCACCGAAAAGACACAAAATGGCAAACTGGGTAAGAAACCATGACCCAATTATTTGCTGCATTCAGGAAACTCATTTCACCACAAGGGATACACACAGACTCAAAGTTAAAGGATGGAAAACGAGTCTCCAGGCAAATTGATCACAAAAGAAGGCAGGAGTCACAATCTTAATATCAGATAAAACAAACTTTAAGCTATCAAAAATTTTAAAAGATACAAAAGGACACTACATAATGGTAAAAGGTTCAATCCAACAACAAGAAATATCCATCCCAAACATATATGCACCCAATACAGGAGCACCAGCATGTATATAGCAACTACTAAATAAACTAAAACAAGGCATTGACTCTAACACTATTATAGCTGGGGACTTGAATACCCCACTAACAACCCTAGATAGCTCGTAACACCAATAAGGGTACCCACATTTTACCTGTATGATGACCACTTCTGTACCTAACCCTGAAGTATACTCCACATCTTTAAAATAAAAAAAAAATAAAAGATAAGATTATTTTATAAAATATAAATAGCACCAGTTATATATTATTTACACAAGATATTATTTTCTAGAATACAATTTATCTTCAGTTATATATTTATTATTTACACAATGAATAATAACACAAATAGTTGAAAGTTAAAGTATTAACAAGGCTAAGTCAAATGAAAATGGGAATTACTATAATACCAGAAACATTATGATAATTTCAGCTATTACCCACTGCAAGTGAAAGAAAACTTAAGTAAGAAACATGGTCTTAATGAATGAACAGGTTGGAAATCTCAGTTAAGAAATGAAAATTATGAAACAGAACCAAATGTACATTCAAAACAGAAAAGACTGGAAACTAAAATAAAAAATTCATGCTTTGGTCAGGCATGGTGGCTCACATCTATAATCCCAGCACTTTAGGAGGCGGAGATGAAAGGACTGCCTGAGTCCACGGGTTCAAGACCAACCTGGGCAACATGGCAAGACCTCGTCGCTACAATATATCGAAAGATTAGCTGGGTATGGTGACGCACACCTGTAGTTCCAGCTACTTGGAAGGCTGAGGCAGAAGGAACGCCTGAGCCCAAGAGGTCAAGGCTGCAGTGGCTATAAGCATGCCACTGCACTCCAGCCTGGGCAAGAGGGTGAGACTCCAACTCAAAAAAAAAAAAAAAATTCACTCTTTGATCTTAATAGTAAAAATTCACTCTTTGATCTTTTTTTTTTTTTGAGTTGGAGTCTCACTCTGTTATTGTTTAGCTGGAAGTACCGTGATTTC
>CAUYQG010269117.1:0-10435 GCA_963574415.1 Tarsius wallacei
TGTAGTCACAGGGTCTCGCTATGTTGCCCAGGCTGGTCTTGAACTCCTGGGCTCAAGCAATCTTCCTGCCTCAGCCTCCCAAAGTGCTGGAATTACAGGCGTGAGCCACTCCACCCAGCCTTAAAAAAAATTTTAATAGAAATAGAGTCTCCTTCTGTCACCCAGGCTAGAGTGCAGGGGCACAATCACAGCTCACAGAAGCTTCGACCTCCTGAGATAAGGTGATCCTTCTGTCTCAGCCTCCCAAGTAGCTGGGACTACAGACACGCACCACCATGCCCAGCCAATTTTTTGATTTTTTTTGTAGAGGCAAGGTCTTGCTATGTTGCCCAGGCTGATCTCAAACATCTGGGCAATCCGCCTGCCTCAGCTTCCCAAAGTGCTGGGATTACAGGCATGAGCCACTGTGCCCAGCCCTTGTTCTCAAGTAAGGTCACGTTCTAGGTGGACATAAATTTTGGGGTGGGAGGCACCGTCCAGTGCACTGCGTGGATCACCTTTCATGGTTCCAGACGTGCTGGTGTTGAGACCACATCCATTCCTGAGAATTGGATGAACAGAGCCCCACTGTGGTCCACTTAGGAAAACTGGGGCACATTTTTCTTCATAAAAACAATACAAATAATCTGGCACATTTATATTGCCCTTGTCCCAGTGGCTTTAAAAATGTATTTTTTAGTAGTGGAACTCTTTTCTCACAATAAGAAATATTGTGCAGGAACATAGGCTAGGAAACACAGCCGCTGTGATTGGAGCCAGGGTGGAAGCTCGGCTCAGCCTGCGTAAAACATATTTTTAAAATTCTAGGATTTCACAGAGTCTGAAAGCAATGGCTTATACTTTTCTTTAAATTAAAGAAAGTAACAAAGCAAAGAAGGCGTTTAAACCTCAGAACAATCCCTATGAATGCTGAAAAAAAAAATACACGTACTTGGTAAAAACAGTTCAAATAGTAAAGTTACAAAATAATACCTCTCTTGTGTTCCCCACAAAAACTCAGTCTCTCACTCTAAAAATACCACCTATCTATCATTCCAGAAAAATGTGTGCACATACCAGTCTGCGTATGGGCGGGTGTCCTTTTTATCTATGTGAAAGAAGGCAGAGTAGACACACTCTTTTGCACTTTGATTTAAAAAAATTCGTTTATATTCTAGAGTTCTCCACGCAAATGCACGGATAGATCTGCCTTAACCATTGTAATTGCTGTGTGATATTCATTGTCTGCATATTTTAGAATTTATTTAAAAAATTTCTGCGTCGGGTTGGGCCTGGTGGCTCACGCCTGTAATCCCGGCACTTTGAAAGGCCGAGGCAGGAGAATTGCATGAGCCTAGGAGTTCGAGACCAGCCTGGGCAACGTAGTGAGACTCTATTTCTATTAAAAATTTTTTTAAGGCTGGGTGGAGTGGCTCACGCCTGTAATTCCAGCACTTTGGGAGGCTGAGGCAGGAAGATTGCTTGAGCCCAGGAGTTCAAGACCAGCCTGGGCAACATAGCGAGACCCTGTGACTACAAAAAAAGAAAATAAATTAGCCAGGCATGGTGGCACGTGCCTGTAGTCCCAGCTACTCAGGGGTGAGGTGGGAGGATCACTTGAGCCCAGGAGGCTGAGGCTGCAGTGAGCCATGATTGCACCATTGCACTCCAGCCTGGGTAACAGAATGAGATCCTGTCTCTTAAAAACAAAAACCAAACAAAACTCTCCACTGATGGGTGTTTATGTTAGTTTCCACTTTCCCCTTTCATTGTAAACAACGCTGCTGTGAACATCTTTGTCTTCCCTTACGCTATGGCCGCCTCACAGTCCCTTGGCTGAAAGCCCTTCTCAATTCTTTCTGCAGCTCCTCAGCAGAGTGTCCTATCTGGAAAGATAGATGTTTGAAGGGAGGGACAGTCCCCCGTGCCTGTCGTCGATGTCTTAAATCTCCTCTTCCAAGATATCTTCTTGAAAAAAGAAATCAACTTTTTCCTTTTATCACTTTTCAATTTTTTTTTTTTGACACATGCCTGCAGTCCCCGATCATGGAATTTTCCTGATAAGTTTCCAGCCAATACATATCTCCTGATTAGTTGAATTATAAATAGGCATTAGGAGAAAGTTCTAGTCACAAATATAGAATTGACACCTGCTCGCCAGACAGACAGGGACGTGCTGTAAACACTGGGACGGGGCTGAATGTGCAAAGTCACATTATGCATTTTTCTCTCTCATAAATATACAAAGAGCTTCCAAGTTGTGCCTGCAAGACCCAAGCTTGACTTCTCTGGGCAATTAATTAATTGAGGTGTTCAGTGAAATTGTTTTGTTGTTCTTTTCTGTTTTTAGACCTGGTAAAAGCATTATTATGGACTCTTCTAGTTAATGGGCAGATTTTTCTGACAAATGTTACTTTGGAAGAAAAAAGTTCTAGCCTGGAGAAGTTGGGAAAAACATTTTTCTCCTGAGAGTCTCAAGTTCCTAATCTGTCAAATGGGTTGGTCGGTTCAGAGAATTGTCAAGACCCTTCCAGTTCAGCTAGCCCATAGCTCTTTGAGGACCACAGTGGCCTGTCCTTGTGTCTCTGATGTCCCTGGCTTTGGGTGGTTTTTTTCTCTGCCTTGAGTGAGTCAGTGTGTCAATCTTGGAAAGGGAGACTTATCCAGGTCAGAACTTGGATTTTTTCTTTTTTTCTTTTGCCTTGAATGGGTCAGTGTATCAGTCTTGGGAAGGGAGACTTATCCAAGCCAGGACTGGGATTCTTAACGAACCCCCACATCTAGTAAGAAAGTGATGACTCAGCCCTCAGGACTCATCAGAATTAGGTTTGGATGTATGTAGCAGAAAAAACAAATATAGCAAGGGCTCACACAGGCTAGCAGTTCATTTCCATCTCTCACCACGGGTGTGGTGACTCCACAATGTCACAGAGACCCAGGACCCCTCTACCTCCCGCTCTGTCATCCTTGGCTTGTGACTTCCATCCTCACGGTCTCCTCTTGATGCAAGATGGCTCCCGGAGCTCTGGCCATCACCTCCGTCTCCCAGGAGGAAGCAGGCGCTTGGCTGTCGGTAAGCCATCCTCTCAGAAGCCCCCCACGACACTTTTACTTACATCTCGTTTGTCAGAATGTAGTCAATGGACACTCCTAGCAGGGGAGGCCAGAAAATGGGTTTTTCAGCTGCCCCAAATAAACCTGGGATTCTCTTCTTAACAAGGAAGGGGAGGATAAGTGTCAGCACAGGCAATGGGCAGCATGTTTTAGGGTCAGGATTTGGCCATTTAGGGTGACATAAATAGGCTTTCCAGCTAGTAAGGTTGAGGTTTCCCCCTCTGGCTGGGCTCAGGGATGCTAAGCTGACAATGTTTTATTTCTTCATGGAGCTGTGGCTTGTACCTCCAGGTCAGGGGACCCGCCTTTTTAATATTTTATATTTTGTATATATGGGGTCTCGCGATGTTGCCCAGGCTGGTCTTGAAGTCTTGGTCTCAAGCGATCCTCCTGCTTTGCCCTCCCGAAGCACTGGGATTATAGACGTGAGCCACCGTGCCCGACCTGGGACCCTGTCTTACACAATTACCTCCCCACAGAGTCTATGGGGCTGGCCCACAGCAGCCATTTTGAAAGCACATGTGGCCTGATCACGGAGTTTTCTGCTGATGTCATAGGGGACAGGGATTCCTTTCACGGACTTCTTTTCAGGGAGGTGTGTGTAAGGTTTTTTTCTCCTCCTCGAGACCAACAGGTTGTTGCAGTCAGAGATGTGGTTATTTTTTCCTGTATTCCTTAACATGGTTGTCGTTGGTCTTTGTAAATGTCTCCTGGATCGTATTCTGTCTGGGGATGAGGGACTGTGGCCATGGCCAGGGCCAGGTCACTGTGATGTGGTGATGTCCTCCATGCTCCCTCCTGTCACCTCTCAGTCTTTTCCCTGCTTCCCGACTCTGCTTTTTCTGGTCACAGAGCTAATCTTATTTTATTCTAGTTGTGTGGTACAAGTGAGGACTTACTACCTAAGTAGGCTGCAAGTGGGTGAAGTGTGGGCTTTGGCGGCCCTCTGGTGCCCTGGGAGTGGATCGGGCACCACACGTGCCCCCTTCTCGCCCCTAGCAGTGTCCAGCGTCTGCCGACCCCACCCTTGGGCTCATGTGCTGGTCACATGGTTCTTGTTGCTCCAGTGGGAACGTCCCATCCGGTGACTCCGCTCCCAGGGACCCAGACTCTCATTTCCCAGGTGCTTGGTCCCAACCCGGCCGACTCAGCCCCGGGTGGTGGTGCGGGGGAGGATACAATCTTCCCACACCTCCTGTGGGTCCCAACTCACGATGGAGGCACAGAGTTGCTCCAGATGGCGTCCCTGGGGTAGCCCATCAGCATCCCAGGGAGTCTGTTGGCAAAGCTCATCCTCAGCCCCCCTTCTGGGGGACCCCCGATCTGTGCTATAACGAGCCCCCTGGGGACCTCCGGACGCTGAGGCTCACCCCAGAGTTCTGTGTTGCCATCAAGCAGTGCAAGTGGCTGGTGAAGGGAGTTCAGGAGCCGCCGTCCAAGTGCTGTCCTCAGTCTCAGGATGGGCTCCTTGCACTCTTCATGGGAAGGTTCCGGGTGTCACCAGATGCCACCAAAACGATAAGCCCTCGGATTGGACTTCCCTTGCCATGGGAGAGGAGACTCCCCTGGCTCACCTGTTAATATTTCTGCTGCTTTATTCTAAGGTGTGGGCTGATACGGTGAAGGACAGGGAGGAGCCAAGGCATCGTGTGATGAGGGGAGTGGGCTTAGCTGACGAATCCCTTGCCAGTGCACTCTTTATTATTCTTATTTTTGTGAGTCATGTTTTCACTCTGTCGCCCAGGCTGAAGTTTAGTGGTGCAACCATGCCTCACCACAGCCTCAACCTCCTGGGCTCAGGCGATCCTCCCGCCTCAGCCTCCTGGGTGGCTGGGACTAAAAGCACACACCACCCCACCTGGCTCATTGTTTGACCTTTTGTAGAGACGAGGTCTCACTGTGTTGCCCAGACTGGTCTCAGACTCCTGTCCTCAGGGGGTCCTCCCGCCTCAGCCTCCCAGAGTGCTGGGGTTACAGGTGTGAGTCACCACGTCTGGCCTCTTTGTGGCTGATCCCGCCATGCTGTTCTCAGAGCCTTGAGGTATCGGGGGGGGGGGATCAAAAAATACTCCCAGGCCCTCCCAAGCCAGATTGATTTCTTCTTTAACTAGGCTCCCCAAGCTCCAGGAGGCTGTGGCGGCCTGGCGGTGGTGGTGGTGGTGGGCTGTGGGCTGTGGAGGTGGTGCCCCTGGAGAGGCTATGCTTGCGTTCCTCGGCTATAAATTAGGGGGTCATGGGAAGTTCAACCCAGGCCAGGTGGCAAAGAGAGAGAGAGTGGCTAACTCTCATACCACGTTCTGCCAAGACTGGGCAGGCCTGGGAGTGCCAAGTGACAGCCTGGCTGGGAACTTCCAGGGTGGATCAGATGGTCCACGGCTCCCTCCCTCTGCCGGGGCCACCATCATCTCTCACCATCCCCTCTCGCTCCCACCCGACCTTTCCCCACCTACGGGCAGTGGGGGCAGCTGCAAAATGGAACAACTGAGTGGAACTGGACAGATTCACAATGTGTGGCCACTGCCTCCGGTTCCAAGACGTTTCCCCGCTCTCCATCTCTATGGACTTGCTGATTCTGGACCTTTTACATACATGGAGTCCCGCAGACGGGCGGTTCAAGGCGCTGTGGAATGGGTGGCCTGTCGTTCCATTTTTCATTTAATCCACCTCTGTTATGGGGGTAGACACAAGCTGTTTATCCATTCAGGGACCCTTAGGGGACCTGTGGTGTCCTTTACAGAGGTCAGGGTGTCATGTCTGTCGCGTGCTTAGGACACCACCTTGGGACCTCCCCCCGCTGCCCCCAGGACAGAGTCCCAGCCGCTCAGCCACCTGCAGAAGCCCTGCCTAGCCTGGTGGCATCTGATATGTCCAGCCCCACCTCATGCCCCGGCCCACTCCCTCTCCCTCCCCGACCCTTCTGTCTCTTGGAAAGTTCTTCCCTTTCCCATTGTCGTTTCGTGGCTGTCTGAGTTGGGGTCTCCCGAAGAGCAGACCCCGGGACAATAACTTGGATGCAGGTACCGCCCTGGGAGGCAGTGCGGCGTGGGAGAGGGAATGGGGACATGGAAGGCAGAAACGACGGGCAGCGTGTTGGCGAGTGGGTCACGGCTGTGGCACCTGGCTCCCTACTCCCAAGTGTCTTCCGGGGGTGAGAAGGAGCTGGGAGATTTCTCCACAGATGGTCCACCCGTCTCGGGCGGGTGCTTCTCTCGGAAGCATCGACTTGCTGGCACTGACTGCCTCAGGCTCAGCGTGCTCCTGCAACCAGAGGGAACCCAGGTGGAGAGAGGTGGGCCTTCCAGGTGGGCCGTCGCCAGTGCTGCCGGGGACCTCCAGGGGGCACCAAGGGGCTGTGGCACTGCTGCTGCGAGCTGGCCCTTCCTCCTTGGGCTCTGAGGTTGATGTCTCCGCTTCAGCCCGGCTTTCCCAGACCACTCAAACCCGAGAAGGTCTCCACTGTTCGCCTCTTTCCTGGAACTCTGCTCTTTCCTTCAGAGATGTGAGTTGCTTGTCAGGGTAAGATGGCGTACTTATTTAAAGTGGGATTTGAGCTGGGCACAGCGGCTTATGCCTGTGATTCCAGTTCCTGGGAAGCTGAGGCAGGAGGATCGCTTGAGACCAGGAGCTTGACATTAGCTTGGGTGACACAGAGAGGTCCCACCTTTATAAAAAGTCAAAAAAAAAAAAAAAAGCTGGGCATGGTGGTGCACGCCTGTAGTCCTAGCTACTTGGGAGGCTGAGGCAGTAGGATCCCTTGAAGATGGAATTTGGAAACTAGCCTGAGCAACTTAGCAAGACCTCATCTCTACAAAAAAGAAAAGAAAAGAAAAATTAGCTGGGCTTGTTGGTGTGCTTCAGGTGGAGAGAGGTAGAGGTGGGTGTCCCAGGTGGAGACAGGTAGGGGTTCCAGGTGGAGAGAGGTGGGTGTTCCAGCTACCTGGGGGGTTGAGGTGGGAGGATCACTTGAGGTCAGGTGGTTGAGGCTGCAGTGAGCTATGATTGGGCCACTGTACTCCAGCCTGGGCAAAAGAGTGAGACCCTGTCTCCAAAAAAAAAAAAAGCTTCGGTCGCCTCCTTGATGGTGAGTCTCACGGTGCCAGCCCTGACACTTGGCGCTGCCATGGCCGGTGCTGTCCCGGTGCGTGGCAGTGTGCAGAGATCGCCTTGGCCGATGGAGCTGGCGGCTCCATGGCCTTCTGACCTCCTCCCCTGGTTCCTGGGAGGGGCCGTGGCCCCCAGGTCAGGGTTTGATGTCTAGAGGACCAAATCTTCTGTGCCTGTCGCCTGAGAAGGTCACAGAAGCCGAAATGCAGTGAGCACGGAGCAGCTGCTGGTGTTTGTTTTTCAAAACCAGACTTGGCTGCACGTGGACTTCGCGGCTCTCCCCTTTCTTGTGTTTTCTTTTTCCTGGAGAGCCCAGCTTCTGAGGGCAAAGTAGTCAGGGGCTTCTGGGAGGTGGTGACACATTCTCTGTCACGGGGTCGCCTCTGTTTGTCAAAACAGCTTTGGATGTGGGCTTCACCTTGTCTTCTGCTTGCAGGCAGGTTTCCATCCTGGTCCCTTCCCTTTGGGCTTGGGCTGTTCTGCCTAAGTCAGTTCCTGCGAGGGGCTGATTTTGTATTTGCTCGTGCATTATGGTGCATTCCAGTGGCTATTTGTGCAAGTCGGGCGTGTCTGTTTTCTGGGCTTCCCTTTTGAGAAAGGTTTTTCCTGGAAGGCTCTGAAGGCCAGAGAGATGTGTGGGAGAAAAAGACGAGGAGAGTTGTGGAGGTAGCAGCATGGGGCCCATGCGGGGCTGACACCCATTCCACCCCATGGGGGTTCTACAGCCCAAGATTGTGGGGTTTTCTCTCAAATCCTGGCTGCTTCTATTTAAAAGTCTTGAGAATGATGAGAAGAGACTCGGGGACTGATGAGAGAAAGTGGAGCTGAGGCCACTGGCAGGCCTGAAGGCGCCCATGCTCCGTTGCTAAGGAAAGAGCTGCAGAGACTGCACTGTCCCAGGCCTGACGTGGTGCTGGAATAGAAACATGTAGACTCTTGTCCTCAAAAGACTTCTGTTCTCTAGCAGGAGACTGACTTTCCGTCCAATATGGTGACTATAATGGGGGCAACATGCCCACAGAGAGCACGAGAGGACAGAATTGAGATGTCTGGTGTGGGAAGGTCAGGGAAGGCTTCCTGGAGGAGGTGATGATTAGACAATTCAGTTCTGGAGGGCTGGGCTGGAGAAAGGGAGAGAGAGAGGGCGAGGGAGAGAGAGAGACAGAGAGACAGAGAGAAAGAGGGAGACAGAAAGACACACACACATACACACACACAGAGATACAGAGAGAGAGAGTTGGTTTCAGGCTTATAAACCGTAAGGGAAAAGGTGTGTGAGACTTCGAAGTGTGGACAGTGTAGCCAGGCTGGGGATTCTGTGATGCCTTGGTTTGTTCTAGCACTTATTCCCAAGGATAGGGCTAAGGCTCTGGCTTTGGGGACTGGGCTATAGTCGTAGGATTCTTTTGGTTGTAGGAAACAGAAACTCAAGCCGAGGTGATTTAAGCCAAAACTAATAATAAGTTTTTTCTTTTGGTTTATACAAAGACGAAGTTTAGAGTTCTGGCTTCAGGCATGGGTTGATCCAGGAACTCCAGCCATGGTTGGATCCATTGGGTCTTGGTCTCTTTCTTTTTGTCTCCTGGCTCTGCGTGCTTCTGGGTCGACTCCATTCTCAGAGCAGTTGTCTTCTTGTAGTGAGATGGCTGCCCACTGTGTTGGCCGGCCTGTATCTTTGCCTTTTCATAGGCCCAGCAGGACAGCATGCCTCTTCCCCAGAGCTGAGTGTTGGCCCAGGGGAACTCACGAGGGATTGGAAGGGGAGGCGACGCAGAGCTGCCCCACTGCCTGTCCTCCTAGGGAGCATTGTTGCGAGGTGCCTGGCTTCTCCCACCGCCTTGGAGTGGCCGTGGAGTCCTGGCTCTGTGGGGTGGACTGCAGTAGCATTGGGCCTGCAGTGGCAGCCTGTGGATCATGGCTTTTTCTTGAGGGTGGTGACTTCCAAGACGGCAGTGGTGGCATTGTGATATTAGAGCCTTCAGCTGTGGCGGCAATTTCCTGCTGGTGGCTTTCTCTGATCTTGTAAGAGACAACAGCTCTCCTGGTGCCGGGATCTGCTGCTTGGCTTGGCGGTTCGTTCCCAGAACACTGACCCCATAGAGCCTGTTTCTTCAGCCTCCACTGGATCCTGTGGGGCCTCTGCCTCCCTGGGAGAAGGCCCGCTCTGCCTCAACCCACTGGAGCGGATTCTGTTCTAGGCAGCCAGACCGTCCCACCACGGTGAGTGTCCCTGCGCATGACGGCCACACGGGAGCCCCGGGAGCAACTGGCGCTGGTTTTGGCCAAGTCCCTGTTGTTCCTGCGATGTCCGTGGTAGAACAAACCTCACACAAGTGCTACTCCCATGAATGGCGTGTTCCCCGGCTGCCTACTTCCTGGGGACGGGACTGCGATGGAGCCGATGTCTTACCAAGGCTCAGCACCACATCTTCCGGGCCCTGCAAAGCCACCTTGCAAGCGAGGCAGTGTCCGTGGACCAGTTGGAAACAAAAAACCCACGTGAGCAAAGCTCCTGGCTGAGATGCTTAGAGTTGAGGGACAACAGGAGCCCGGCTGCCCCAGCATCAGTCTGTCTGTCTGTGTAGGGCTTTTGAAGAGCATCCTTACTCTTAGAAAGGCTCGTCCTGCATACCCTAAGATTGTCAGTCGTTGGAAACTGCCAGGGGAGGGGGATGACAACTCATCAACAAGAGTACCTGCACGATGAACATTTGTATACCTAACCCTGAATTGTACCCCACATCTCCAAAGTAAAAAATTAAGAAAAAAAAAAAAAAAGAAATGACAGCAAAGGACTTAGGATTTTACATAAACTTAGTTGATCAAGCAGCTGCAGTGTTTGAGAGGACTGACTCCAATTTCGAAAGAAGTTCTACCCAGAGGAGTATACCCAGAGGAACTCAAATCACTCGATAATAAAGATACCTGCACACGCATGTTTATTGCAGCATTATTCACAATAGTCAAAACATGGAACCAACCGTGCTGCCCATCAAAAGTGAACTGGATAAAGAGAATGTGGTGAATTTACACGATGGAATATTATGCAGCCATAAAGAAAAACAAAATTATGAACTTTGCAGCCACCTGGATGGAATGAGAGTATAATACTCAGTGATCTATCACAGAGACAAAGATCTGAATACCACATGTGCTCACTCATAAGCGGACCTTGAACATTTATCATTACCATAAGAAAGGGATTGACAGTAGTGGGACACTGCTGGGGGTGGGGGGG
>CAUYQG010269119.1:0-43601 GCA_963574415.1 Tarsius wallacei
CCCCCCCCCCCCCCCCCCCCCCCCCCCCCCCCCCCCCCCCCCCCCCCCCCCCCCCCCCCCCCCCCCCCCCCCCCCCCCCCCCCCCCCCCCCCCCGGCGCGCTGGCACATTCTCCTCCTCCTCCTCCTCCTCCTCCTCCTCCTGGGTGGGTTGCATAGTGGCTATCAATATGAAGGTGTTATTTCACAGCATTCTGCCACTCTAACATATTTGTTCTGAAAATTCATATGTAGTACAGTAAGAAGGACCAACTTTTAGGGAAAGCTCCCTGAATAATAAAGCCCTGACTAACCACGACAAAACCCTATTCTTTCTCCTCTCCCACTACCTCTCTCCACCTATTGCTGCTTTTCCCTTTAGCCTGGGAGATTAAATTATTCTCAGTAGACAAAATTGCCGAAATTCAATATTTTATTTGCCCACTTTGGCTAGACCTCTTCCTATGATGTGATACCTTTGTCTTGTTTTCTTAAATGGAGCACGCCCTGTGATACGTCACATCACATACGTTAACACCAACAACAGAGCTTCCCGGTCATAGAAAGTCCTCTTGTCCCTGTGGTATGCACACTGTGTGGCCCAGCAACTCAGAGTTATCTGCTTTTTGTAGTGATTTTTACTGCCTCATTGTGAGGTTGTCAGTTCACAAGATGTGAAGGAGTTCAGAAATCAAATCTCAGATATGAATGTATTTGGTTACCCTTCCCAACATGTGTAGTTTATGTCTTTGACCTTAGAAACTAATAGACTAATGTGTTAAGTTGTGGATAAAATAAGAGAAAACAAGGCTGTGGAGACACAAGAACTTTCATGGAGTAAATGTTTATGCTTAGATTCTTGTAATTGATTTTTATTACCCAAACATCTCTTGCAGGTTTCCCAGTTTTTAATTTTTTATCAGTGTGGCATATGGTTGACTTTAGATAGGTGAAGGTCTTTGTGTCTGTGATTTATAATAAAGAGCAGCTCTATCCAATAGAAATAAGATGTGAGTCAAATGTTTAACTGTAAATTTTCTACAAGCAACAATAAAAGGGTGAAAATAACAGGTGAATTTCCTTTAATAGTATGTTTTATTGAAACATATATTTAAAGATAATGTTAAGTCATTGACATCTGGCATAGATCTTCCACATTCAGCAGATCTCAACTTGGACTAACCACCTTTTCTTGCCCAACAGTCACAGACGGGTAAGTGGTTGTTGCCTTGGGCTGCATGGGTACAGAGGGCTTTTTCTTTTAATCTTTATGTCTCCACAGATAACATCAATAGCATTTTTTAAAGTTATGAGGAATTTCATGGAAAGTTACTCTATTTAAACAGATCTCGTTTGCCTGGAATCCTAGGGAAAAAAATATGTTCTGCTCACTTGGGACACTAGAAATTTCATTTTACTGGCAAATTATGATCACCCACATTTAGATTTGTCTATCTAATAATATCTGAACTGGCTTTTTAAATCATCACTTCACGAGATTGTCATGACCAAACTCACTCTCCATGGATACTCATTACATTTACAATGCATATTCAGATACAATGTATTTGTCCAACAAACCTTTGTCATTCATTTTCCAACTGGCAGGATGCCACAGAAAGATGAAGGTTGCAAATCCAGACACAGTCTGCCCTCAGGGAGCATCTTGAGAGCTATGGGTCCAACAGTCAGGTAAATAAACGTACAATCAACACAGTGGGAAGCACTGCAGAGGAACACATGGTCTCGTGAACATAGAATAAGAAGATCTGACCCAGTGGGGAGGTCAGGGAGGACTTCCTTGAGGAAACGGTGCTTGAGCTGAGATCTGAGGGATGAATAAACCCAGCCAGGCAAGAGGAACTAGAAGGACACACTGCAACATTTGATATTAATCTTCAGTTTTGTTTCATGAAGAACTATGGTTGGAAGAAAACCTTTCACTGTGGCCAAGAGAACAGTTCTCACCCAGATTGAAGTCTTGGCACCTCTTCCTGAGTCTCTCAGGAGCCAGCCCTGTCTGCTCCCGTGACTTCAGTGCCATACTGCCCTCGCCTCTGCTTGGCATGTAGTGAACTCCAGGGCTTGAGAACGTCTATATAATTAATTTGCCTCAAGCAAGTAAAATCTTTTGCAAGATATTCAAAATATTTTAAAATAAATAACTCTTCCAAACAAGTAAACAAGCAATTCAACAAATAGAATGGGCATAAGGCAAAACAGGCAATTCACAAAAAAATGAGAAAAGCATGTGAAGGAGTTATCAAAGAAATAAAAACTAAAGGCTAAAGATTTGTTTAGCTTATTGTATTGACAAAGATCATAAAAAATATTGTGTGTCTCTAGGAAACAGGCCTTCTAAGACACAGCTGGTAGAAGATGAATGTGGAACAACCTTTCTGGAAGAAAATTCATCAGTATGCACTCAAAGACAGAGACACGCCCATTGACCTAGCAATTCCACCCTTGAAATTCATCCTAAGAAACTAATCAAACAAGTGATTAAAACAAATACATGCATTTACGGCTATGATAGTTATAAAATGGAGCTCGCCTAAATATTTAAGAAGAAAGCAATGGTTAAAATAATGATTTCTTAATATAAATATAGAGCAAAGTGTGACATACATGTGTATTTATTTATAGAGAAAGATGTTCACAGTATTCTTGTAAGTGAAAAGTAACAGAATACAAAGTAATATAAACAGTGTGATTTCAGTTTTTGTGCACATACGAGTACATGAGTATCCTTACACTGGAGAAAATCTAGAAAATACAGCAGCGTTTTAACATGCAATAGTATAATTATGTATAATTCATTTTCTTTTTACTTATCTAAAGGTTCTACCTTTTATAGAAATTTCCTCTTATATTTAAGGATATGAATTCTTTTTATAATAATATATTTCCATTAAGAATAATTTTAGGAGTTTTTTAAAAGGAAAAGAAAAAAAAATAGTACCCATTGTGTTACAATCCAAAGACAACTGCACTAATGTTGTGAAGTATTTCCCTTCAATATTTTTTTAAGAATAACTGGGGTTTTTTAAACATAGTTTTGATCATATTTAATTGGGCTTCTGAGATCAGTACTAAAACTCGCCTGAGGGACAAGCTTTTACAGAGGATTTTCTTGTATCCAATTACAGGGTTTTTCCATAGTAGGGGAATAACAGTTTATAATGAGATTGACTGATTCAGCTCTGTCCAGATACTACCCTTGTGAAAGGAGACACCATCTCTCCCCATTCTTGGTAGCTCAGTTCAGTCAGCTGTGGTTTTTCCTAAGGTGATGATTCTCCTTAGGAATTTTGGTTGAACTGGGGTAAAGTGCCCATTAATAATCACACAAAACAGTCCTGTAAATGCGCAATGACTTATGGCATAGTTAGCATTAAGAATGTAGTTATTAGCAGTCTTGTTAAAGAATCACTGTACCTGTGGCTAAGACTCTGGAGCCAGATTGCCTGGGTTCTGGAGCTAGATTGCCTGCCACTTTCTAGCTAGGTTCCCTAAAGTTAGCTTTTTTACTTTCTGTGCCTTAATTTCCTCTTTAGTAAAACTGGAAAAATAAAAGCATCTACCTCATAAATTGTTGGAAGAATTCAATGAATTTATATAAGTAAAACACTTGTAGTGGTGCTGGGCACAAAATTGAAATATACCCAATAAATATAAGTTTATATTATTATTTCTAAATCACACCTACTTGAAAATGGTGCCAGCTGCACAGTGCTTGAAGGGTGTGGAGATGTGTATCGTGATCCCAACAGACCATTGAACAAATATTCGCCCTGCAACGGATAAGGCGTTCTGCATATATTATCTTATGACTCTTAACACTCACAGTAGAAAGCAAGCGTTCTTTCTGGTTTCAGGATTACAGCACTGGGGTCCTTCATGTTAAGTAACTTGTTCAAGTCACACATAGTGAAAAAAAGGTGGAACAGAGGAGACTGAGAGGGAAGGTGTTTCCCTGGTTTAGGTCTCTCATTTGTTAATTTCTGTATTAGGAAAACCCAAAAGACAGAAATAATGATGGCATAGCTTTCATAATTCTCCCCTTCCTTCAATAACATAGAGGTTTTTTCATTAGTTCGACAATATTAACAGAGCACCTGCCCAGCTGGGCACTGTTCTAAGCACTGGAGTCACCATGTCCTTAAAGAACACACTTTCTAGATTGAGGCAGGAGATAGATAAGAGTGTGCTGGTCTTAAGTGTCTCTCGTTCCCAAACTACCCTTCTATACTCAGCTTTGCCCTGCTGGGTCTGGCTCCCTGCAGACCCCTCACCCAGGACAGTCCACAGAGAGACAGCCCAGTGCCCATGGGGGCAATGAGCAGGTGGTCTTGGTGGGGCAGCACCCTTCACACCTACAGCAGGTGTGAAGATGGGACACATGCCTCCCTCTCCCTCTCCAGTCCTGGGCCTGGGCTTGGTGGGCTTGCTCACTACAACAGGCAAGTCCTGAGCAGCCCTCAACCCGGGAAGCACCCCCATCTCCCAACCCACTCTTGATGTTCTGGGAGCCTAGCTGCTGTTGAGGGAGAAGGTGGGTCCCAGGTGACCGAGCACAGCTCGACAAGGTCTCTGCAGGCAGGATGCAGGCTGCAGCCAGAAGCTTCTGCCTTGCCAGCTGTGCCCCTGCAGGCCCTGCCTAATGAGGGCACACAGGAAGCGTGCCGCAAGAACAGGAAAGGACCTGCTCCTCACTCTTGTGCTTTCTTTATACTTCTTGCATCCCAAACATCCCTCCAGAGAGGTTGCTTTTAGCCAGCCAGAGGCAGGACCTGCCACTACTGCAGGAGTGTTGTGTGCAGTTGTCCGAGCCAGCTCCATCAGGCTCCAGAAGCCCAGCCGCTGGTCTGGGCTGACTCTTCAGAGGTCTGGACTGCAGGTCCACCAGGACCCTCCAGAAGTTGCTGAGTTTTGTTTTGTTTTTTTTTTCTATATAAAGACAGGGTCTCACTATGGTGCCCAGGCTGGTCTTGAACTCCTGGCCTCAATCTATCCTCCTGCCTTGGCCTCCCAAAGTATTGGGATTACAGGCATGAGCCACTATACCTGGTCCACAGCTAAGTTTTAACTGCAGCCTGTCCCCTTGATTTCCCAGTCCTAGGAGCAACAGCCACTTCCTGTGGTTGGTTCCTCTGCAATATCCTAGAGTCCTCTTGTGACCTTTTCTTACCTGTTCAGTTAATCAGCAATGCTGCATTTCAACAAAATGTACTGCTAGTTACCTGTGTTATTATCTTGCATTGAACAACCATTTTCACTTGTCTACTTCTGAATCCTGCTGCCTTGAAGATTATACATGAAACTCTTTTTCCCCGAATTTAGGATTTTTAAAAAAGATAGATTCCCAGAAGTAGAATTATTGGGTTAAAGAATATGGCTGCTTTATTACTTTTTCTATATATTTATATACCACACACATATGGCTAAAAATACATATACATAACTTTCCAAAAGGTTTTGCCAATTGCTGTTGCCAAGTAATGTAAGGAAATAATCATTTTTCCTAACTAACCAGTTCTTGATAAAATAATTTATTGAATTATATCTTGGTTTTGTTTAATTTACAACACAATTACTAATTTTGTCTAACACATTTGTATATTTTATAACAGGAATTTTATATAACTTTGAGATTATGAGCTAATGTTACTTTCATTAAATCACTATTACGCTAGTGTTTGATGTCAATAGTCTACCGGACTTTATATTTTAAGTCATGCTTATGAGGGGAATGTCTAAGGCTTTGGAAAATGTTTTGATTCCTTCCCACTCTCAGAACTTCAGAAAACAATTATCATAATTAAAACATGTTTCCCTAGTGGTCCCAAGATACCTTCAGGAATGATCCCTGGAGGAGAACAGTATGGATTTTTACTAAATAATCCTTTGAATTAAATGGAAATTATAGCTATTTTTTCCTTCTAAAAATGATTAATATAAGCTTTTTATGAGCTAACAATCAGGATTGCAAACTTCTTCTTTTTTTTTTTTTTTTTTTTGAGTTTCAGTATAACTACAACGCCCAGGCTGGATTGCAGGGGCTCCGACAATCCTTACGCCTCAAACTTCCAAGTAGCCGGAACTACGGGCGTACACTTACACACCCGGATAATTTTTAATTTTTTTTAAATTTATTGTAGAGACGAGGTCTCGCCAAGTTGCCCGGGCTGGTCTTGAACCCAAGGGCTCAGGCAATCCACTCGCCTCAGCCTCCCAAAGTGCTGGGATTATAGGCTGAGCCACCGAGCTCAGCCAGCAAATTTCTTAACAGAGAAAATTGCATTTAACCACTCTTTACTCTTCAGATATCTCAATGGATCACCACGTACCCAATGATTTATCAGTTTCTAATTCTAGTTCTTTTTTTTTAATGCTGTCATATAGTCTCTGAATCAGAATGGATAATTTTCCATTTTCAAATGTCACTCTCACTTTCTTATCTCGATTTGTTTTCTCTAATTACATTTCCATTCAACCAAACATCCCTTTTAGACCATTATTGGGGCATTTTTTACATGTGGGATAATAGTCTGGAGGATTGAATAGATTCTGCCGTTAAAAATAGGAAAATTCAATGTTCCCAATGGATGAGTGATGAGAACAGCAAATTATGCAGACCAATCTGTCCACTCTTTCTTCCTCAGGAACAAGTCTCCAGGCTCAGCCCTGCAAGCATGAGTCGCCCAGGAGTCTACTCCCTGTGCCCTGTCATCAAGGATAATACTAAAAATAGTGTTGGGTGGGACTTGAGGAAATGTCTTTTCTTTCTCCTGCATCCTAACAGAAATGGTGACATGACGACTGGATCTCTGGAAACCATGTGTCCATGTGCAGAGAGAAGAAGGAGCATAGTTCCCTTCTATACACTATGTACAGTGAACGTAGTGCATATGGCACAGTTTCCTCGCCGGGTTGAGCTGCCTGCCTTCTGACTCCTTAACGCAAGACAAAGCTGCGTGTCCTCTGTTCAGACTGCTGCTGCTGGTAACCAAATATAACACTTATCTCTTCAGTGATGATATAGTGCTGTCACACGTTAAGGGATAAACTAGATTTATTTATTATTATTTCTTCCTTCTACTTTAATTGGTTTACAATAATACATTTAAATACATTATAAAAGAGAACAACTGGATATTCTGGATTTTCAGAGTTCACCTTAACTTCTTTAGGGAACATCTGTAAAAGCAATCGCCAAACATGTGGGGAGGGGGGATAAGAGAAATACCCACTTCCCCAGATAATATTTATGTAAGCACTCAGGTAGCCTTGAAGGAACATGTAAGTGTTGGCTCCTGTCCAACCAGATGGATCACATGAAGCCAAAACTAAATCATGATAGCTAAAAATAATCACATTAAGGAGAAACCAGTGAAAGTCATTCCGAGATTAAAGAGTAAGTATATACTTGCACGTTTCGGCAGTGCATAATTTTAAACAAGTTCTCTTATGATCTATTTTTACAGCCCTGCTATGAAAGGTGGAGGATTTATCTTTTTCATCAGAGATGGATTTTGTGAAGATTAAACAATCTTTAATCCCATCTGAAGAAAGAGTTTGCATGAAAATATAGGCATTCAGTCCCATAGAGTCTCATGCTGTGCTATGAGAGCAGCAGGGAAGTTTTATAAAAAGGACTTCACTCACATTTCCCAATATATTAAAAAAGGGTTGGTTTCACTAACATCAACCTGTACTCCAGCTGCCTGTGCATATTTCTGTATGACTCTGCATTTTCCTTGGAGATTAGGATGGTCTCAGAATTCGCCTTTCCAACAGAGGTGATTTGCTTTCCACTGAGCTGCAGACCAGATGCACCACAGGAAGTGGGGAGAGTTGAGGACCCAGACCCACGAGAGAAGCTGAAGGTAGGAAGTTGACATGCATGCATTTATACTAAGGCATATTCGCTGAATCAAAGCAGCAATTTGTGTGTTGGAAACAAAAACTCGCATTGTTTTGAGAATTATCAAGACCCTTCCTTTCACCTTAACTTGAACCATTCACACACCCACAGTCTCTGGCTATGAGCCCAGCTTGTTATATAGAACATCCAATGTTAAATAATTGATAAATCTGAGTGTTCAATCTTTGCATTGAATCAGGAGATTTGTTATGCTTTACAAGTTTGACTGACGTGTTAGCAGAGCAGTTCCAGATACTTCTCTCTGTGTCCAGTATTTAAATTAGTGTTCACAACCAATTGTAGTACCTACCCTAGGCAAAGTCTTCTGTGGGAAACACCATCAATAAGCTCTAACCACCAGCCATTACAGTTCACAAGGAGAAGGTACACATATCCGACCACCTAGCGTAAGCCAAGCTCTAAGGGGAGAAAAGTTCAGAATATAAAAACACAACTAGGCAGGCAAGCTGATTGTTGCCCCAAGTTATGCTGCATCTTATTGTCCCACCAGACTAACCAACCTGTGCATTTCTAAAAGGATACAGTTTTACAGAAAGCACAGAAATAGGGTTTGGACAAACACAAAAGAGGATATATGACTTTACTTTAGCAGCAAGACAAGAGTTGGTTAAAAAAATTACTGTTACTACTGTCAGACAATCACCCTCTTTGGACCATTAAATTACTATGCCAGATATAAAATACACATTCATATTTTGTGATCTAAACAGTTTTTGTTGTTTTCATGAGTGATTTTCTTAAATGAGTTTTATTATACCTATTTCCAAGAAATTTCCCAATAGAATGTATGTTCAATTTATTATAGATTCTTTGAAATTAAAAAAAAAACAAAACAGAATTAGGCCTATATGTTGGTTGGTTCATAGGCTAAATTTTAAGAGCCTAAAGCCAAGCCTCCATGAACAACTACTGGGAAGAGGAGAACCTATTCTACTGAATAGGTATAGTAAATGGTGCTAGGAAAACTGACTGTCCACATGCAGAAAATTGAAACAGGACCTCTACCTATCACCATACACAAAAATCAACTCTAAATAGATCAAAGGCCTAAACATAAAACCTCAAACTCTAAGAATCTTAGACAGTGCAGGAGATGCCCGTAAGGAAATCGGAATAGACACCCAATTTCTGATGAAAACCACAACTGCCACTGCCATAAGAGATAAGATACACAAGTGGAACCTCATCAAACTGAAAAGCTTTTGCAGAGCAAAAGACACCATCAAGAGAGAGGGGAGACAGCCCACAGATTGGGAAAAATTATTTGCCAACTGTATCTGACAAAGGTGTAACATCCAGGTTCTACACGGAACTCATGTGAAATGTGCCAAAGGTAAAAAAACAAAGCGCCCTATTAAAAAGTGGGCAAAATATATGAATAGACACTTCTCAGAAGAAGACATACGAACTGCCAACAAGTTCATGAAAAAATTCTCAGCCTCATAAATCATCAAATAAATGCAAATTAAAACCATGCTGAGATACCACCTAACTCCAGTCAGGATGGTCATGATCAATAAATCAAAGAACCACAGATCCTGGAGAGGATGTGGGGGAAAAGGAACACTTTTACACTGCTGGTGGGAGTGTAAACTAGTTCAACCTCTGTGGAAAACAGTGTGGCAAGTCCTAAAAAAATCTAAAAATCAACCTTTCATATGACTCAGCAATCCCTCTTTTGAGACTATACCTGGAGGAACTCAAATCACTCTATAAAATTGCACACACATGTTTATTGCAGCATTATTCACAGTAGCAAAAACATGGAACCAACCATGCTACCCATCGAAAGTGGGCTGAATAAAGAAAATGTGGTACATATACATGACGGAATCTTACACAGTCATAAAAAAGACAAAGTTATGGACTTTGCAGCAACTTGGATGGATTTAGAGTCCATTCATTAGATACTCAGTGATCTATCACAGAAACAAAGAACTGAGTATCACATGTTCTCACTCATAAGCTGACCTTGAACATTTATAATAATATTATAAGAAAAGGAACTGGAAGTAGCAGGAAACTTCCAGGGGAGGGAGGAGGGTGAGACATGGCATCAATGAGGGTACCTGATCTCAATCAAGCAAGGCAAAGTGGAGACCAAAGAGAGGCCCAAACTTCATCTGTACAATGACCACTTGTATACCTAACACTGAACTGTACCTCACATCAGTAAAATGAAACAACAAAATAAAAAAAGACCCTAACCCCATCCTGTGTCTACATAGTAAAGACAGATTTAAAATGATCCATGTGATTTTTATACTGTAAAAAGCCAAATTAGGTAATGAGAGACTTTGAAAAGATGTATTAATAAGATAAAATCACAAATGAAAGACTGTTGATAAAGCTGCCATAGAAATCTTCTTCATCATCAAATAATTAAAGGAAGTCTGAATGAGTAGTTTACCTAAATAAGTCAATATTAGACATAGAGCCATGAGTGAGACAAAGAGGAACGGGGGTAATTATAAATAAGACAGGTTCTTGTCCTGCAGTTGCTGTGAACATAGTCAAATAAATAATCATTGTTATTTAATTCACTTTAGCAGCAGTGTTGAAAATGAATCGACAGAGGAAACAATGGTGAAGAGAGAGTAGTTAGAAGACTCCTGGATGTGTGCAGGTGACAATTGACTAAGACAACAGTTGAGTTAGTGTATATTCATTAATTCAAAAATATTTTTGAATGCCAAATACAAGCCAGGCACTGTGCTACCACCGTTATTTGACCAGGAGCAAAACACAAAAATAGACCCCATCCAGCGGAACTCACCTTCTACTGGAGAAGACATACAACCAGATAGCTATGTAAAGTACATAGGCTATTGCAGAATGATAAGCACATGTGGGAAAAAGAAAGCCGGAAGGGTTATATGAAAGCCACTGTGACCTGAGACTGCAGGTGAGTCCAGGGACGGCCTTCCCGAGACTGCAAACTTCAAGTGGAAGGAAATGAGAGAGTGAACCGTGAAGGTCTCAGGGAATAGCTTTCAGGTAGACTGGACAGCAGGTGTGAAGATCTGAGATGAGACCATACCTCATGCATTTAGGAAGGGAAAAGGAGGTGGGATGGCAGGAGCAGGAGGGAGACGATCTCAAGAGTTAACCAGGGGCTGGGTTGTATACAGACTGCAGATGGATGCAGGACCTTAGCTTTTCCTCTGAGTGAGATAGAAAACCTGTGTTCCTCAGCAGTACAAAAGGGGATACTGATGTTGACATAGCACATGTCTGTGCTTACTTGGGATACTTACTGAAATGCACCTTAGAGGACATAGTGGCTGCTGCGGTGGTAGATGGGTATGGTAGTAATGAGTGTCTATTTTCTTATGAAGTATTTTATTTATTTATTTATTTTATTTATTTATTTATTGAGTTGGAGTCTCACTCTGTCGCCCAGGTTGGAGTGCAGTGTCATGCTCACGGCCACCCCAGCATCAACCCACTGGGCTCCAGCAATCCTTCTGCTTCAGTCTTCCAAGTAACTGGAACTACAGGCATGCACTATCATGCCCAGCTAATTTTTTATTTATTTATTGTAGAGATGAGGTCTCACCATGTGACCCAGGCTGCTCTTGAACCCATGGGCTCGGGCAACCCACCTGAGAATATGGAAAAGGAAAATGACTCAAAGGCTTAGCAATCTCAAAGCCTCTCTTGTGATCCAAGAAGAATCTTTTATTTTTGTATGAATGTATTTATTTTAGTTTGCTATAGCAGGGCAGATATGGCTGAAAATTAAACTCAACACTTAAGTATTTGGGTCAGTTACAGAATTATAATGAAAGGTGTATTCACAGATTTTGCAAGCGTCCTAAGTGAAAATTAGGACATTAATTGGGAAGGAGTGGGAATATCTGGGTGGACACAAATACAGCTGAAGATCCTGACTTCACTCTAAGCATTCCTTTCAGTGGGACACTATTCTTCCCAAGACCTACCTCCCCTGCTGTGCCGAGGCCTATACAGCCAGAGCAATTTAAGTATATGCCAACAGGAACAAGTGAAAAATCCAGTGTAGGAAGGAATCGGCTATACTCCAAAGGAATTGCCATATTTTTTCTAAATTATATGAGGGATATATATGATTATGATGTATGTATAAAATAGTGTGTAACGGAGGTGTTAGAGCAAGGAGGATGGATAGAATGTGACACTGGGTCAGATCAAATTTCCCATCATAAGTGTAGTTATTCCAGACTTAATATAGTATATGAAACAGGTGAAGTAATAAGGATTAAATAAAGGATAGACAAATGAATGATTCACTCAGGAGTCTGTGGTCAGCTGTGGGGACAGATGAACAGATGAAAGTTGTTCTAACAATTTGTTTAATCTATCAGATTCAATGGTGGCCCTCTTTCAATGAGGTTGGATGAGAATTTTCCCAGACTAGTGTTAAGAAAAAAAGACTTAGGGATGTGGGAATGTTAGGGTGGACTTTACTTTGAAACTTGCACTCCCACCACCACACCACATCTCTTTAAAGGGCCCAGAAGACAACACTTTCACTAAGGCATGTGGTGGTCTCTTTGTGAAGCTCGGTGCCAGCTATTCTCTGAAGGCAAGAGACGGGATGGGAGAGGCTACAATTGGAAAGGGGTCCCTCATTTCAGTGGGTGTCATGGGACCACAGAGTAACAAAAGTCCCATGCTCAAGTAACAACACTAACTTCAAGAAACTAGATTTATATCATTATTGTAAAGATAACAAGGAAGACTTGGACATCAGAATTGCCTTGCTGGGCTCTCTAGCTATGCCTACATGATTCCTTAGGAAGGAAATGACCTAGGAGGAAAATAGGTAGGCACGTTTCCAAGTGTTACTTAGTCAATATAACAGGAGAATTCTAGGTTTGATAGGTAGAAGTCTGATGTGAGTGTCACAATTTTTCACCTACTTCCCAAACCGAAGCCAGTTCAGACCTGGAATTCTTTGATTGAAAAGGAGGCTAGAACATTTTGAGAAAAGACCCTGTCTCACTGCCACAACTATACACATGAATGTTTTTCAGCCTTCCTGAAACATGCTTTGACATATTTGTCAGTTGACTGTGCACTAGACTAAGTTAATGCTTATTCTAGAAACTCAAAAATAATTTTGGACATGGTCAGGTAAAAAAATCCATCCCACAGTGGACAGTAAGGGGACAAATGTAGTTGAAAAGGAAAGCTGTATATGTGTTCTTGCTTGCTTATGTATACATGCAGCATATTCAAAATAGAAATCTTGACAGTGCCTCCCTTCAAAAGGGTAGTTTGTTTTCTCAGGTATTCTATTTGGACTGGCCGTGTGGTTTGCTTCAGCCAGCAGAATACAGTGTCAATGGCACTGTGAGAGTTCTAAGCCTGGTTCTCCAGAGACTGCATCCTCCTTCTCTCACTCTCAAAACCTGAAACCACTGTGGAGACAGGTCTGTGCTCACCATCTAGAGAAGGTGGAAATGAGATGAGCTGGTACCACCACAGCCTTGCCACAGGAGAGGTGCCAAAGGCCAGCACATTTATTCCCGTGACTGACCACAGACTCCTGAGTGAGCCCATCTAAAACCAGAGGAATCACTCATTTGCTCATTCTTTATCACTATTACTTCATGTAAGGATTGTTGGTACAATTGCAACTAAGGAGAGGACTTATTACTCTGAGATGAGACACGATAAATGTGAGACTTTGAGTTTCTTCTACATGGAAGAACGTGCAAGAGTGACTTCATTTGTATAAAAGAAAGTTGGACCAGCTAGGTGGGAGTGTGGAGTTGTTGCTGTTGTCACACAGAAGCTAAAATATGTGTAGAGGAATGCTCATGTGTGCTGATAACCAGAGTCTGGCTCTGTGATACTGACTGGACTGGGACTTGGAAAATTGCATTTCCCAGTGTTCCTTGCCAGCAGGCCTCCTAGATTCTACCTACAGGAGGCATAGAGAGCAGGGCAGAAGAAAGGATTTCCTTCCTGCTTTCCCTGTCTTTGCCAGCACTGCCCAGGAATAGCAATTGCACCCAGCCGCTGGTGCTCCATGGCACTCTTGGACGAACCTGTAGCTCTCTGGACACCGCTCCTCCCTGAAAGTATAGAACTAGCTCTGAAGAAACTTCTTCTAAGCTCCTGGATTCTGGAAAACCTACCCCTTCACTTGAGTTTCCACAAGCAGCAGTGGCAATTGTGCCTGCAGTTATTAATCTGTGTTACCCTTTTGCCCCTTCAGGCATCCAACATCTATGTAAAAGTCCCCTTAGTTTGAAGTATCTAGCTTTGCTTCTATTTTCCTGACTAGACCCTAACTGATACAAAATCATGGAGGGTTTTGAGATCTGAAATAATTTGTCTTGCATTTGGATAGGATTACCATGGCTGCTGCACTGGGAGAGATTGAGACCATTAGGAGACCATTTCAGTAGAAAAAGATGAAGATGGCTTGGACCTGGGATGGAGAAGTGGTTAAATTCTGTATATTTTGAAGTTATTAATGATGGGATGGGTAGATAAGGCAGGTGTGAACTTTAAGTCACTTGCTAGAAGAGAAAGAGACCAAATAGAATAGGGAGCACTAGTGTTCATGCTGAGCAAAAATTAGACCAATGATCATGAATTTAAAAGTGAGGCCAGCTATGTGTTTTTCCACAGACATGGCTCTATAGTGGTTTTGTTTGTTAAGGTAATGCTAGACACATCCTGATGTCTTAGTGACCTCTTACAATGGCAATTTATATTTTAGTAGCTCAGAGTCCCGTATGTCATGGGAAATAGGGAGGATGAAATTCAGGTGACACACCTGCATCTCTCAGTGGTCCTGGCTAATAGAGGCTCAGTTCATCCTTTCCAAGCTGCCCTGGGCATCAATACCCAGTTGGAAACTGAAAAGAGGAAAGATGGAGATCTGAGGAAATTGTAGGAAACTCCAGACTTGGAAGTGATAGGAATCATTTCACATCTTATAGGCTACAATTTAATGTCATGGCTACACCTTACATCAACAAAGGCCAAAGAAGAAAAGCTAAACCCAAGAAAAAAGGAAATAGGTTTGGTCTCTGTGACAGGAGAGATCATCTCTGTCAATGCAAGCAGAGACTACACAAAGAATTAAATCAGGGTTGCCATTTTGCCAAAAGTACCACAAAAGTGAGAAAGGGGCAAAGTGTTCAGAGTATACACAAAGGATGGATATCACAACAGACCATGAATTTATGCTAAGGAGAAAAGTAAGGACATGAGGAGAGAGAAGGGTGTTAAGACTGATGCGTGGAGGTGGTGGGATGTGGAAGGATTGTCAAAGTTGCCATTCTAGTGAGCATTGGCTAGTTGGAAAATGTGCTGTTTGAAATGGAAAATTTGGAGTAATTGCATGCTGGCATTGACAAAGCCAAGAGCATGACCTTGAGCATTAGCATCTGAGCTAGAGTGCAAAATCCTCAAGATAGAATGTCCAGGAATTTAGAGTCCAGAATATTGACAGACCATCTTCACAGACACTGAATGTTGAAGTGATATTAATGATCCAGGTGCCAAAATCTCTGAGAAATGAGGAAATGTGAAAACAAGAGCAGTGAGTGACTTAGAAGGTATTTAAGGGGTCAAATTATGGCAAGACTTGGTGAAAATGAAAGAAGTATCAAGAGTCAGTTCCAGGCATCGCATACAAATCAGTGAATAGTCTAAACATCTGCAGGGGGGGAACACTCTAGTGTCACCCTCTTTAGGGGAGATATTGAGATTATTTTGGGATATATAGAGTTTGAAATTTCTGTCTCTCTAATATCGAAATGGAGATTTTGAGACAATATTTGAAATCTAATGGTATAGAACTCAAGAAAAAGCAGCAGTGGGATATATATTTGAGATGGTTGGAAAATCAACAGTATGTAAACTCATGTATTGGTAATATTTTCAGAGGTGCTAAAAGGAATCTAGACTGGGTTTTGAGATATAGAAGAAATTAAGCATAAAGAACCCAACTTTTTCTGTTCAACCTGCCGTATTAAACATAGAATAAGTGCACCTATGTTGATTCATTTGACCTGGTTCAATATTACATTTGATTCTTGTTGGTCAACACGCTAATAGTATACATTCCCACATGTGTCCTTTAGCTTTATGCCAATATAATTATAATAATATTGCAATATTTTGGAGTAAAATCTGTTTCTTCCTGGGTTCAATTATTCACTTGTTCTTGAAATGTACTCAGGATTTCTCTAGCTCTAGGTCTAGACACATTAGGGGTGATAGAGACAGGTGTTGAGGAGAATATGCACTCCAGTGAAAGATGGTTCAAGGTAAGCGCAAGATTTTCATCTCTGCTCATGTGCACCCACACATTCCTACTCCTTCCTAATCAGTACCTGAATTTTCAATTAGGACACTCAGAAAATCTGTGCATGCGCTTTACATTGTCATTCTATAACTAACCCAGATATTTAAATGTTGAATTTAATTTTTAGTCATGTCCATACTGGTAAATACGAACAAAAATAAATCAGTATGTATAAATGCATGAGGTTTTTGTTTTCTGGATTTTTAATTTCACAAAAGAAGCTTTCTATTTGAATGGACATTATTAACCCCCTGGGCATGTTATTTTTTCTTTTGTATGGTCTCCAATGCAGTCATAAATAGTTGCTCTACCAAAACTAACAGAGTGAAGTTTGGGAGCCAAAGAATAAATGTATTCAAGGAGGAAGGAACATGTCAATAAAGTTTATGATAATTTTACTGAGAACTTAGTGGGTACCAGGCTATGTTCAGATAAGTTCATAAATACTTATCTTATTCTTAACACTAGTTCTAAAAAATAGGTACTATTATTAAAGCTATGTTTCTTACAGGGAAGAAAAGCGAGGCACAGAGATTTTAATTAGTTGCTTTAAATCCCAGCTAGTAATCGGCAGATCCAGCAGACCATTTTGTGCCATCTGACTCCAGAGCCCACAGTTTTAGCAGCTAGTTGATACTAGCTTCTAACCCAAAAAGGTTAGCACTACTAAGAGAAAAGTACCCAAGGAACAAGAATTTAGTTTTTGGATATAGTGTCAGGGAGGACATTGTAAACAGAAGCAAGAGCCAGCTTAGTGAAGCACACAGGTATAGAGTACACAATGCTGCTTGGAGTCTGCTTAGGAGACAGGAGAAGTAAGAAGAGGGTGGATATGCTTTGGATACTCAAGAAATTTGACTATCAAGGTCAAGGGAGATAGAAGATAGTAGGGGCAAAATTGAGGTCAAGGAAAGTTTAATTTTCACTTATTTTGTTATATTTTGAATGTGAAAAGAATTCTTTAAATGTATATAGGAAGGAACCATTTGCTAAAGAAGGAGACTAATTATGTGGGAGAGAAAAGAAGCAATTGACATGAGAAGGCAAGAGGGAATTGAATCTAGGACACTGGTGGAAGGCTGATCTTAAACAGAATGGGGGACAATGTTTCCTATCTTTGAAAAGAAGAAGAATAGAATGGGTGTAGATGTCATCCAACAGAGGAATTAAGGGTATAGTTATCTGATACCTTAAATATCTCTCTTTTAAAATTTACATGGGTCTGAAAAATGATGGGTCTGGCATGGTGTAAATTGAGGTCGAGAAAAAGTTGAGAAAAGTGTGAATAATTGAGGCTAACAAGAGAGAAATATAGTAAAGTATGCAGGCACTGTTAATGACCTAGATTAAAATGATACATTTATGGTGTTACTTTGTCCTGTTTTTTATTTCCTCCATGCCATTCAGCTGTCTACAATACAGAAAATGAATTCCTTTAGAGTTTAGTTTTTCTAAATGAATACAATGAAAAGACAGAAGGGATCGGAGTTAAGAGGAGGAAGAAAAAGAATAATTGAAATAATGGACAGTGAGATCTAAGTTGAATAGAAGGACAGTGAGCTAATAAGCATTATGGTTATGGTTATAGTTATGGTCGTGGTCATGGTTATGATCATGGCTATTGTCACGGTTAGAATTAGGGCAAGGGTAGGAGACAGTAGAGTGTAAGGGCCATCATGGAATTAGCTGAAAAAACAAATTCACTGGGACAGAAGACTTTGAATTTTATTAGCTTCAGGCTAATAGCAGAAAGATCCACTTTTGAGTTTCTTAAGAATGGATAACAGAGAGAAGTAGGGGAGAACATTGAAAATGAGTAATTAGAGTCCTGAGCGGCTTATCCATGAAAATGTTACAGGATATTAGAAGGAGTCTGGGATGGAGGGAAAGCCTGCATGTGACTGAGATGTTGAGGTGCTCGATGAAGGAAGTGGAGTTATCGAATGGTTGGTAACACCAGCTGTGAGTGGTGAGAGACAGTGAGATGACTGGTGAACGTCACAGCATGGCAATGCTTATGGTTAGTGGTGAAACAGATGTCTTAAAACTGCAGTGGGAATTAAGAAAGACACTAACCTCACTGGTTGACATTCACTACAAGTAAGTAACAGAAAAAACAACCACCTCTTGAGATCTCCAGGTGAAACTGGGTTTTCAAGAGAGAGTCAGGGTCCTGACAGAGGCAGATGGAATGTTATGAATAGAAGTTGTGGAGGAATTTTTACATTATAAAATACATCTGTTGATGGGTACAATTGTCTGAAAAGGAAAGAGAAGAGGGGAATTGGATGGCAAATAGCAAAATGTAGTAGAAAATAGACTTTTTGGCCATAGATTATACTACTCTTTTAAAAGGGTAACTGAGACTTTGGGTAGTAGTTGCATCAGTCAGGAATTAAAGGCCTTGGAATTCATGAATTAATCCCGCCAGTCTATTTGAAGGAAATGGGACTGAAGGACTGGAATGATAGATAGCATTGTGGCTCACCCAGCTTGAGGCGATCTTGATTTGGCCACAGAAGTCTCAGAGCAGAACACAGCACTTTGTTAGTGTAATGGCCCTGTCTCTGCAGGGCCAGCCTGTTTACTCTTTGTCTAAATGTTTATTAATTTGGCCACAATCTGTTATTACATGTATTGTTCTGTGCTGCATTTGTTTGTTTATATATCTCCCCTACTAGATTCTGGATTCCCAAAGGGCAGAACAGTCTTATTCTTTTATTCTTAGCACTTGGCCTAGTACTTTCTTGATAGATATTTGACTCAATGGCTTTAAATACACACATTTCTAGTCCAAGTTTATTGCACTGTCTACTATTTAATATAGCTTATCAATGCTGTGCATTGCTTTGTTAGTTCATTATTATCCAAAAAAAAATTAACATCTAGATATACAAAGAGATTGGGTACAAACAAGAGGAAGAATGTGGAAGCATGACTTACTGTGTACGGATCAGTGATAAGAGGGAGAGGAAACCAATTAGCATTCTTTTCATTATCAGTTGTTTTCAATCATGTTATGATGACCTGGATAGAATTTTCCGTAAGAACTAAGTACTGAAAAACAAATAAATAAAAGTGGGATTAGTCAACTGTTTAATTGCATTTAATACTTAAGTAATCTAAAAAAATGAGTTCAAGAATAAGTGATTTAGTGGACTCTAGTTGATTGTTCATAGGTAATGTTTTATGATACAACACCCTCCCTTGTTGGCCTCATCAGATAATGTAGCCAACTTTCATAAAATGAATCCAATCTCATTCATTATATCAAAATCAGATCTTCAATATTTGAATGATCCCTGGTTACAACTTACATATTTCCTGCTGAATGAAATCTTTTCTCGCCTATTCTCCTGGGATTCTGTGCTTTCTTAACACTAGTTAGATTTTAATTCTTAACTATGGACTTTGTAGGGAATGTTTTAAAAGAGCAGACCATGTGTGATTTCGTCAAACATTATCAGATACAATTCTTGCCAAATTTCAGTGGTGAAAATGTGTAATAGTTTTATAGGAAGAAGCAGAATAACATTTTCACATGATGAGATTTTAAGCCAGTTTCTAATACCATTATATACTTCTCTTTTTAACCACGGTTTTCTCTGTTAAGGCTTACTAATACTATAATAAACTTATTATAATGACCACTTATCAAGTGCCTACTGGGTACTGGGTGCTTGGCAGTATTTCATGAAATCTTAAAAAGCAATTCTAAAAAGTTTTATTTATGCATTTACAAGTCTCAAATACAGATAATAAAACTTAGGTCCAGAAGAGCTGAATTATCTGCAGTCACAGGTTTTTAAGAGGACCTTGAATTTTAGACTAACTCCCATCTCCATGCTCTTATACTGCATTGCATTGCTTCCATTCCATGCCAGAGTCACTAGAGTTTCCTCAGGACACGGAGGCAGAACACATATGCGTATGGACACATACACGCATGTGCTCACGTCTACAAGCACTGGCCAGGATATGGAAGATATCAGACCCCATTGGATGAGAACTAAGAAATGATTCAAATGAAAAAGGTAATATTTAATACTAAAAACGTAGCCTTCACTTCCATGTTAAGTTTTTTGATTGTTCATTTTAATGGGGAAAATTCTGCAAAGAGGTTATTTCTTTCAGTTTTGTGACATGGTATACACTTTATAATGAAAATAAATAGCAGAAGGATGTTTCATTCGAGTAAAAAATGTTATTTTATCCTCGTAGTAAGTCCACTAAAGCCAGAAACTCAATTTTTTGGCTAGGATTAAATTTCCCACTCAGAGAACAATGCTGTAAGTTCAGTGTTGGCCAAGATTCCTGTACTTGACAACAGCTTCAGTTCATCACAGCCACATCTATGACCTTGGAACGTGGCAGGCGTGTTCTCTATGAATGATTTCAATAAGCACTGCAGGTCCACAGGCCATTATTTGCAATTCCAACATCCAAAAGCCTTTGGAAACTGAAGATCTGGTAAGTGTGGTACTAGAACTTGTTTAGAACAAGTGAAAAACTCGCTCTGAATTGACATGAAGCTGTATGTAGTCTTTATTTTACTTACATTGTATAAATTTTCATGTATTTCACAACAGAAATATTAATGTTAATTAAGGAAGGCTACAGGTGGTGCATAATATATGGTATGTGCACCACATTACTATTCTCAAATCCAAATAATGCGGAATACCAAAGTACATCTAGCCCCAAGATGTTTGGAAAACGGATTTTGAAATGTTTCTCTTTGATATTCAGCTTTGTTGCAATTATACAGAAGCTACTGTAAGTGAATTGTTAGTATGATTCACTTGGAAATGATTGACTTGTCACTAAATCCTTATATTTAAAATTAATTTGAAATAATAGGACATATTCCATAATTCATTTGTTAATGAGCAAATAAGTAGACTTCCAGGGGAGGGCAATATTCACCCTCTGCAGAGACAAATACAGTCTTTTCTCTCTTATGCTGACTATGCAGTCATTAGCGTTCATTAACCAAGATTCAGAGCATTCCCATCACACCAAAAAGCTTCTTCGGTGCCTCTGGCAGACAATCCCCTTTCCACCCTCTCCCTGGGAACCATCTCTGCCACTGTAGAAAGGAATCGTACAATGTGAGCCCCTCCCAGTTGGCTTCTTTTATTTGATGTGACTTGGACATCTACCCATCCATGATTTGCATGTGTCAGTGTTTTTTTTTTTTTATGGCTGAATAGTAAATACTTCCTAGTATGAATATTTTACAAGTTGCTTGTCTATTTACCTGTTCTCAGGCATTTCAGATGTTTCAATATTGAGGCTATCATGAGTAAATTTGCTATAAACATTCAAGTCAAAGTCTTTTTGTGTATGCTTTCATATTTTCTCAGGTAAATACCTAGAAATGAATTACTGGGCCCATTTTATTTTTATTTTTTCTGTTGTTTTGGCATATATTTATTTATATTCTGATAGCTTTAGGGGATACAAATGCTATTTGGTTATATGGTTGCATTGTATGGTGGAAAAGAAGTGTAGGCTTCAAGTATACCCACCACCCCCACCTGTGCACACTGTATCCAATAGGTGATTTTTTTGACCTTCCGCTCCACCCCTCCCCACTTCTGAGTCTCCAGTGTCCTTTATACCATTCTCCGTGACATTGCAGATCCGTAGTCTAACTCCCACTTATAAGTGAAAACATGCAGTGTGTGGTTTTCTGCTCCTGAGTTAGTTCATTTAGGGTAATGTTCTCCAATTCCATCCAAGTTGCTGCAAAAGACATTATTTCATTCTTTTTGATATCTGAATAGTATTCCATAGTGTATATATAGCACATTTTCATTATCCCCTGAACAGTTGATGGACATTTAGATTGATTCCACATCTTTGCAATTGTGAATTGTGCTGTGATGCACATGCAAGTGCAGATGTCTTTTTGTCTAACGATCTTTGTTCCTTTGGGTAGATTGGGCCCATTATAAAAAGTGTATATTTAACTATAAGAAATTGTTTTCCAAAGTGGCTGACCATTTCCCATCCCCACCCCCACTAACAGTGTGCGGGAGTCCCAGTCACTACATATTCTCAATGCAGATGGTGCCTCTGGTTTTTACACTTGTAGCTAGTCTAATGGCTATGTAGTAGTATCTTATGGTGGTTTTAATTTGCATTTCCCTGATGACTAGTGAAGTTCCACATCTGTTTCTGATCTCATTGATCATTTGCATGTATTTTTGTGAGGTATTTGTTCAAATCTTCTTTCTACTTTTCTGTTTTGTTACTGTTGAATTGTAAGTTTTCTTTCTATACTCTGTATTCAAGTCCTTTGTCAGATATATGTATTGTGAATTGATTTTTCTGTGGTTTTTTTTTTTTTTTTTGCAGAGCACAAGTTTTTACTTTTAATTAAATCCAATTTTTAGAAAAATTCATAAGTTCGTGCTTTTATTCTCTTAAGAAATCTTTACTTGTTCTACTGTTTCAAAGATCTCCTTCCATTGTAAGTGTTCAAGAATGAAACCCACTCTCCTGGAAAATATTGAGCTCCTGTGGCTTCTCCTTTACTGAGAGAGGCGTCAGACAGGTAAATGTTAAATTCCTTTTTAAACTAGTATTTAATTTTGGAGATTTTCTATTACAAAACTGTGCTAGCTATTTTTCTAACCCATGTGGTTGAATCAGAAGTTGGCATTTCCAGTTTTTAATGCATATGCCTATCCTAGGAGAAACAAATAAGTACAGTACAAGGGCAGCTGTTTTAAGTGCCTCAAAAACAATATGCCCATATTTCTAAAGCTGTTCTAGATATTGGAAGATCACTCCAGTCTGAACAAGAATGACTGCATGAGAAAGCACTCCACCTGGGCTGTGGAACCATGGTAGAATTTTGACAGAGATGGAGAGAAGTCCCACACAGCATGGCATAAACAGGAACATGGAGGCATCAGCCACTAGAGGGCTCTGCGGTTTGGCTGAAGGTTAGTTCCATTTTAGGCACAAGATGGAATCTAAGACTGGAAAAGTAATTTGGAGAAAAGGTGGAAAGAGGGTTCGTACTGTATTAAGTATTGTGTTAAGTGCTGACTAGACTCGTTCAGAATGGGCACCACTGATGATTTCAGGTAGACAATGAGTGGAGCCAGAGGGGATCACTGGAAAGGCTATTCATAAAGCCTTGGTGACAGAGTTTCAAGGGATGAGGCATGGGAGGAGATGCCGAGTACAACCTAGCTGCATGGGCCTAAACTTCACTTCTCCTCTCCTTTTTAAAAAGTACACATCCTGTCTCTTTCACGATTGTGAGTCTTTTATACAGGTGGCTGTTGAGACATTCCTCTTTTCATATTCCCCAGCCTCTGGTGCAAACTACACAACAAAGTTGATTTACACACACCCCTCCAAAGAGATTATACAAGAATTGCAGAGAGAGAGCGGAAATGGCCAATTCCAGGGAAATATCAACCCTAGTCTCATTATTAGAATGGCTTTCAGAACATGTGTCATGCTGTTTAAGAATCTTGCTGTTTGGAGAACAGTTTTGTTTTTGACTGTGAACATACAGAAGTCACATTTGCCCCAAACTCTCTCAAGTTTGCTTTCACTATCTATAAAATGAGAAGTTTAAATGAAATAGTTTTAAGATCACTTTTATCTTTGAACTTCTAAACCCTGTTACAAGGTCAACATAATATTCTTCATTAAAAATAATTTAATGTGAGATTGTTTACATGTGGTCACTTTTAAAAGTGGCCCTAAAAAGTAAGTTATCTGAATATTAGCATTTGGAATGAACATGGTAAATTATTACATGAAGAATGTACAAAGTTCTTATTCTATATTTGGGAAGGAGTCTCACACTTTGATTTCTGCAAGCATTTCTCGGCCTTAATTACATGTTCACTTTTATGTCATACTATGACATGGTTTCAAGTTGTTCATTTTTTTTTCCTATAAGTGCCTAAATACACATATTTTGCTTGTGGTTTAGAAGATCATGCTTATCACATATTACTTTTCCACTGCAATCTCTTGCCCATCAACATGAACAGGAAGAGTAGAAGGAAAAAAGAAGGAAAGAAAACAGACCCCTGAGCTGCAGGCAGTTTGGAGTTGAGAAGAAATGACGGAGAAGAAAAGAGCCTTGCTGGAGCCTGTGAAAACTAAAGTAAATGACAATTCCATTCATGGTCCTTGATTTCCCACACAGGCGCTGAGAGATATAATTTTCAGTTTGGTTAAGAAAATCAGTTTTCTAGAAATGCACATTTTATTTATTATATATATGATGGAATAATGAAATTTTAGTACTTAACTCATTTGCAAGTATTTGGATACCATCTCTCAAGGAGTTATACTGAACTTTGTTAATTTAAGAGAACAAAATACATTATGTTACATAAAGTAATAATAGCAAACTGGTTGCTTAATGATTTTGAAAAATTAACTTTTAAACTTTAAAATTCTAAACTTTAAACATTTCAAAAGTTTATTTTGCATTGTATATAGACTAGAATTAAAAATATTCCTGGAGAAAATATCTGTGCAAGCAAAACTATGCTCCAAAAAGCCTTGTGTCACTCTTAGAAGTTGTTATCTGCTAAGAGGGAAAAAGAAATTATCATCTGATAAAGCCCAAAGAAAATTCGATGGCCTCAGATAAAATGAGTGATCTCTTGCAAAGGAAAAGTACTTCCCAGAAGCCGGAAACTGGAATACCAAAGGGAGGAAACGGGTACTAGAATATTTCCCTTAATGACTGCATGACAAGTCTGTCGCAGGTCATTATTTATAGGTCATTTTCCTGTCAATTGTAGGAATCCTGGCCTTAATCATTTGTGTCAACACACACTTCCGTATAAAAACTTCCAACATGATACAGATAATTCTGAGAAACACGATATGTGTTCTGACAATTTTGTGCTTTCCTTTCAGCTCTGAATTTGCCAAGATATTTCCTGTTAACTCCTTGGCATGAGTGTTTTCAAGCGTCTGTTACTGATGCCAGCACTGGGTGTCATGCTGGGAAAATCCAGTTTTTGTAAGGAAAATTACAAAGCATTGTGGTCAGCATTAAATTTAAAGAAACATTGCTACTCCTTTTGAAGACATTTCCACAGTTAGGTGTTTCATTATTTTAGACAGGTTTTTTTTTCCAGCTTTTTTCCTTCGGTGGGATTGTCTTTTCCCATTCAGCAATTATTTTATGAATGAAAGAGAGAAAATGATTGGCTGCAGTGTGCTATGAGCTTTCACTACAGGAAGAACAGAGATTTTTCAAAGCAAAAAAAAGAAAATTCTGTAGAATCGAGGTAGTTAATATTCTAGAAAGCAAGAGCATTCCCAGGGATTATTAGCTGGGATAGAGATTCAGGACATACTCTCTCGGCCGGCAATGACGGGAGACCTTTCCAGGCGTGATTTTTCAGACAAAACCATAGCACTTAGACTGCAAAGAAAGCACAAAATTTAATTTTTCTAAATTATAACCACTTAAATTAAAAATCTAGTGGGGGTGGTAACCTTTCCCAGTGAAGCTTTTGAGTTTTGTTTTTGAGAGATATATTAAAGAAATAAATAACTCTTTCTGTCTCTTGTCCTGTCTGGGGACAGGAGTGGTGGTGACTAAAAGAAAATCACTGTTTGGGAAGAATCAGATTGAAGTTTTCTGATCAAAATAGCATTTTCTAATGGAGATATTAATATTTTAAGTGATTATGTCATTTAGAAAAGTTTAGGACTCAAATTAATAAAATAGTAGTTTATAAATAAAATAAGACACAAATACATTACAGAAAAAAGACATCTATAAATCAAGACATTTAAAAAGGAGGGAGACTCCCCACTTAGAGAGGTGAGAGGAAATAGACAGCAAAGACCTGAAAGAGCAAGGAAAGAAATAATTTTATTTACTGACTTATGAAGCACAAAATGGATAAGAGCTCTTAGTTGTCAACCAGTAAGGTAAGTTAATTTTATAAAGATATAATTAAGTATTTCCAAGACCCCCCATTAACATTCCAGAAAAAAAAATAATTTTAAAATGAAGCAATCAATAAGGATTCATCAAATAATTGCAAGATAAAAACCTGACACAGGATATAAGTGCATAGCTATAATTTAGCTAAACTGTTCATTGATCAGAAGTACTGAATGCTTTTCCTGGTGTCAGCATTGTGAAAACAGTTCTGACAATTATAGAATATTATATTAGACAAAGGCTCTTAAAATCCCAGAATAAGAATTCAAATTTATTAAACAAGTACATACAAAATAGTTAGCCCTATAGTTGTGAAGTACATGGATGACTAAGGCATGGTCCTAATAGCAGAGGAATCAATGTAGTTAAGGAACTAAATCTAATGCAATAGAAAGGTGTCATCATGAGAGTGGAGAAGAAAGACAAGATATAACAGGAATTTCTTAGGAAATGGAGACAGATCTTGGTGACTCTAAATCAGTTTCTCATCCTTGAATCTCAAGTTCTGGCTTTGTTTTATTTGAAAATTCCAAAAAATATGATATAGCAAAAATTAAAGTCTTGGCAATTTCAAGGTAGCCTTACTCAAACTACACACATACTCCTGGAGATGTGTTTTAGTGCCTTCCGTAGGACCATGCCTTTTGCTGAAGAACTACACACTAGATTCAGACTAGATTGGAGTAGATAAATAATAGAATTAAGGTACCACGTATGCTTAGTCTGAAGCTAATCTCCAGACTGAAGTGGATCTCTGTTCACCAGTCTCACCTTGCCTCAGAAGCACAGTCTGGAGAGCTTTTTCTCATGTCTAAACATAGAGGATGGGTCATGAGCACATAATTAACTGGTGTCTCCTATCACTAAGCAGGGTACATTTTGGGACCGTGGCCCCAGTGCCTAGAGCGGCTCCTGCTCATGGCAGCCATTCAACAGTTGTTGACTAGACACATTCACATCACCCCTATTTGTAAAACTGACACTTGAACCACAACGGGAAGACTTATCCTGGGGACCCACAGAGACAGAGGAGTTTGGGGAGCATTATAAGTACACAACCCGGTCTAACCCACAGATTAGGTCAGGATAATGTAAGGGTAGTCATTTGCTATTGCTGCTGCTGCCACACATTACCACAAAACTCGTGGCTTTAAACAACACAAAGTTATTCATTCTCTTACAGCTCTGGGAGTTAGAAGGCCACAACAAGTCTTAGGGGCTAAAAATCAAGGTATCTGCAAGGTCTGCGCCTTCTGTAAGTTTCAGGAGATAATATGCTCCTTGCCTTTTCCAGCTTCCAAAGGCTGCTGGCATTCTTTGACTCTCAGTCACATCACTCTGAGCTCTGCATCTGTTGTCACCACACTGTCTCTTCTGACTTCTTATCAGGACCCTCATGATTGCATCAGTCCTCCCTGGATTATCAAGGAAAACTTCCCCATCTCAAGGTTTTTAACTTAATCATGTCTGCAAAGTACCTGTTGCCATGTAAGTTACCAGAGTCACACGTTCCAGGGACGGGCACACAGACTTCTTCTGGGGAGCATGATTCTGTCTATCACACAAGTCAATGCATGTTGCCCCTTTTAGGCTATATTGAGGGGAAATTAAAGCAAACGGAGCAACTCAATTGAGGCGGATGAGGTGGGCGTATTTCAGGTATAGCATCTGAAAAGATCTCTCTAGCAACCAGATACTTCTGTGACTGACATAGGATCTTACCTTTCAGGGAGACAGAAAGCAGAGAAGCCGTGCTGTGATTTGGCACAGGTTACTTCAGGTCCCTTTGAGACAGTACTTCACCAGTTTTTAGACAGATGGCCCCCCAGGCTCCACAATTTCTGAGCGAGGACTCTGCAAGTTAATTTTGAAATTTATTTTTGAAGTTATCTCTAATTCTGAGAAATCCTAAGAAATGCCATTAAGCATCTAAATTGAATACAAAGCAAAGCAGAATGGACTCTCAGATCGGTTAGCTGGACATTTCATCATATCTTTTTTTTGTTTTTTAACATAAGTCAGTAAGTTCTCCTGTACACAAATGGCAGGAAAGTGACTATCATCACCTGAAAGATTACCTTGAAAACATCGGGCTTGGATAGTCATGCACTGTAACCATAGATCCGGGCTCACTTTCCAGGGTGCTTTCTCTGCCATTGAGACTGAGAACAGTGACGTCAGCTTTCACAAAAGAAAGTCATCCAATAGGTTCTGAATTATAGATTAACAGCTGACTTTAATTTAGAAAGTCACAATTATTGTGTTTCAAATAAAAGGAAACCTTCAAAAGAACTCATTTAAACTTGTTAGTAATAAGAACAAAACTTAAGTTCTGCCTTTTTCAGTAATATCGAAATTTAGAAATAATCTCCCCACAGGAAGTGGTGGAAACAGGTAGGATAAATGTTCCCAAAGAAAGAATGACTCATTTGGAAGTTTATAATCAAAATCTGCCTCAGGCATATCAAACACCCTTACCAAAGTAAGCAGGAGAGCAGAAGTTTTTTTCCAGAGTAATATACTATATGCCCTAGTCATGTAATAAGCATCTTTTCTTTAAAAACGTGATATTATAATGTTTTATTCATAATATCTTTAAGAATGGTACATAGTTTGGGCTTATTCTTAGAAAGAGAAATCAACTCTACTGAAAAGATGGTACCAAATTCACTGACGGCACCAGTTGGTCAACATTTAATAATTATCTGCATCATTCAATAATCCAGCAAATAATTACCAGGGACACATGCTGTGAAGATAAATGAGAGAGACAAAGGACTCACCCTCATGTTGCTTACACTGAATGAGGATTCACACAGTCATGTGGAAATAGTAGTTAATACTATTAGGTCAAGAAAATGAGCAGATAGGAAAAGAGAGGAGACAGGCAGTTCAACAGCAACACAGGTTTATTCCAAAGAGGAGAACCTGCGGAGGGGACTCCAGAAAACTGAAGTCCACTATTGCTTACAGGCTAGTGCAATTATAGGATAAATAATAGAATTGGGGGGAAATTTTTTGTGGTTGGTGTTGCTAGGGAGTAACCAAGGCTTGTGGTTAAATAAGTTGAGAGGAAGTCTTGTGGATAGGCTAAGTGTTAGACAGGATGCGTTGCAGCCTGGCCTGATTGATAATTTTCCATCCCAGGCAGCTAGCAAAGTGGCTGGGGTTTCTAAAATGGTGTTACCCAGGCTAGCAAATACCCCAGTAACAAGTTAATACTGAAATAACAACCTCGTGAGAAATTGTACAATTAAAAAATTAAAGCAAGTGAAGCAGTTTGGTTGTGATGGATGAGGTGAGGGCATTTTAAATAGAGTGTCTAAAAAGACCTCTCTGAGCAAGTGACATTGGTGCTGAGATGAGAAGGGACTGATGCTGCCATTCACTGTGCGAAGATCAGGGAAAAGCATCCCAGGCAGAGAGCACACAGGATGGAGAAAGCTCCGACTAGGAAGGAGTCTGACATACTCAAGGAACAGGGAGGCAGGCCCAGAGGCCATCGCCTGAGCAGAATGGAGAGCTTCAGGAGATATCTTGGGGCAGCCTGGGACACAGAGCTGAATTGTGCCCTGGGAGCAATGGGGAGCTATCAGAGTGTTTTCTGCAGAAGAATGACATGATCTGGTTTCTGTAGTCCAAAGTTCACTCTAGCTGTGAAGGGTGGATAATATAGGACCCCAGAAACAAGATACTGCTTCTGGTGAAACACGCCTTAAAGTAGCAGATGGTTTAGAACCTGAGAAGGGGTTAGAGTTCTGAGAGCAGCTCCCCCATGATTCCAATGGAACGCTTTTCCTGGGCAACTTACAGAAACTTACGTGTTGCTGGTCTGCAGGCTACAGCTGACACTCACTGACACCTTCGCTTTCTGCTTCAGGCACTGCTCATCCACAACTCTCACTTCTGCTAATCTGGGCAGCTTACCTGGGGGAGGGTGTGACCTTGCCCTTCCCCTCTGAGTGTTATGAACCTCTAGTCATGTGTTCTTCCCAGGTCAGGTGGCAGCACACATCCATTTGCCATCTGTATTAAGCAATGGATGCCCCATGGATCACCTGAGTGCCAGACACATTTCTCCCTACCCCTCTTGTGGACCAACAGCTGTGTCTTCCCTGTGATCACGGTCAGTGGTCTCTGCCATGACGGTAACGCCTCGACTTGCCTGCTGGCCCCTTGGCCTAAGGATCCCGGGGTACCTAGGGAGCAGGGAGCTTTAGGTTCAGTAGGATGCCTGCTAGGCTCCTGCTGGAAGCACCCTCTAAGACATCTATCCTAAACCCACAGAGCTCAAGAGAGTCGGGGAATGGAACACAAATTCTCCAAGAGGATTACAGAGGACGATGGTTTCCAAAGCCATGAATTTCATCCAGTGGGGACATACCATTATAAAACACCCATCGGTTTAGAGTGTAAACTCCATCCTAACTGATTAGGATGGTGCCTCAGCTGTGCCTTCAACAGGTTGTTGGCTCTCTCTCAGCCCCAAGGCTTCCAGGGAAGTGGCATGGGATCCAATCACAGGATTCCATGGACACGTACCTCATCTCCCGTGCTGCAGAATGGGTGCTCCCATGTGGTAGGAATGAGTGAAGGGAGAGGTTTGGGACATCAGCGGTAGGTATCCTGGGGCCCTCAGCTTCTGGACTTCCTGCTTCTGCAGCCTATGTGTGTCCCCCAGCCTCGCAGGAGCCTAATTCCAGATGCTCCTCTCCACAGCCTGGAGACAGTCAATCTGCAGCACTTTCACAGCTAGGAAAAGTAGTCCTTCATTCAAAAGGGGGACTGGGAGGCATAGCACATTATTTCACACATGCCCCAAAGATGTTTCATTGTTGTTTTCTGCCTAGGGATCAACATCCTCTCAGAGTAGGAAACTGAGATGCAGAAGAAAGTGTCCATTCTATGTAATTGTTTAACATCTATCTTCTCTGCATTTTTGCAAATGAAGCCACAGAACCCTAGAGCATCAAGAATCTCCTTTCCATCTGACAACTAGTTTATTCACTTTAAATCCTTTCTCCACATTGAGTTCTTTCTTTCTTTCTTTCTTTTTTCAAGTTGAAGTTCCACTCTGTCCCCCAGGCTGGAGTGCAGTGGCACGTTCACAGTCACCCCAGCGTCGGCCTGCTGGACTCAGGAGATCCTTCTGCCTCAGCCTTCCAAGTAGCTGGAACTACAGATATGCGCTACCACACCCGGCTAATTTTTTTATTTCTTGTAGAGATGAGGTCTCTCCAAATTGCCCGGGCTGGTCTCAAACCTGTGGGCTCAGGCAGTCCCCTCACCTCGGCCTCCCAAAATGCTGGGATTACAGGCTTGAGCCACTGCGACCAGCCCACATTCAGTTATTTTCAACTGTGCATGTTTCCCAGACCATTTACCCTTCCCAGCACAAACTCAAGTTTATCAGCGTCCCTCCTGCGGTTCGGTGTTTTTCATCATGAGTATATATATAAAGCAAAGACTCCCTAATTATATACTCTGCAGCTGGCCCTTCAAAATGAGGTCTAAAACTGTAAACTTTTACTCCTAATTAAATTTCTTCTTTTTAGATTTGGCCTTCTCTTCCAGACTATGGAGATATTTAAAACCCTGTTGTTGTTGTTTTTAGCCCACCATTACTCAGCTAAATGGACTATTAAGAGCACTTTGCAGTGTGAGAAATGTTTCTTGCCCTGACTTTCCCACCTGTCAGTTCTGTGGTACAGGAGGAGCTGTGTAACATTGTTGAGTCACTGGAATTCAATTAAGAGTATGAAGTCAAAATCTTCAGCAAACTATACTGTCATGCTGATTTTAGTTTATACATGACATATGTCTGCCACTCTCAAAAATGCATTTCCATTTTATTGGGAAACTGTTGATGATACAAGAAAGTAGGTGTGGTCTGAAGAATTCAGGACCACTCATGCAAGAACAAAGAGTTGTGTCTGGATCCAGCCTAAACCTTGCAAGGGTGATTCCACATCCCACTGGAGGACCAGGAAGGATGTGTGGGAGACGCAACTTTGTGCCTACTTTGCTGGATTGATCTGCAGGCTTTTTTTTTTTTTTTGAGTTGGAGTCTCACTCTGTCGCCCAGGTTGGAGTGCAGTGGCACACTCATGGCCACCCCAGCGTCGACCTGTTGGTCTCCAGTGATTCTTCCAAGTAGCCAGTAATCAGTAATCAGTAACCAAGTAACCAAGTAATCAGTCTTCCAAGTAACCAGAACTATAGGCACACAGCTACCACACCAGGCTAATTTTTGATTTATTGTAGAAACAAGGTCTCACCAAGTTGCCTGGGCTGGTCTTGAACCTGCGGGCTCAGGCAATCCACAAGCCTTGGCCTCCCACAGTGCTAGGATTACAGACTAAGCCACCCAGCCCCGCCAATCTGTAGGCTTTAAATGTGCTTGCCGTGTTGTAGAGCCCACTTTTTGAAAATGTCATTCAAAATGGTATCATAAGATGTCCCTTACTTCCTCTCTTTATCTCTAGTGACTAGATTTGCTCTTGTTTCATGTCTGAATCTAAGAGGTAATGAGGGTTGTCAAAGAGAAAGAGAACTAACATAGCACCCTGGGAACCTCCTGACATCTGTAGCACTGTCCTGTGCTCCCCGACTGCTTATTCTAGTAGGCATGAAGAAGGCCTTAAATTCTGAATATTTACTATCATAATCACACAATAGACATCATTTAATCAAAGTTTTAATGATACTAAGAGGAGTATCTAAACAAATGGTGTAACCACTGACATCTCCTATAATCTTTAAATATATGTAAATATCCATTTGTATAACTAATCCTGAATTTTACCCCACATTTTTAAATAAATACATATATATATAATATATATATATGCCATTGTTTATCCATAATTCATAGTCTAGTCCATGTTACTTCCTAAATCATCATTGGTCTTGTTTAGAAGACTTTATTTATTTATTTATTTTGAGTTGGAGTCTTACTCTGTTGCCCAGTCTGGAGTGCAGTGGCATGCTCACTGCCACCACAGCCTCGACCTGCTGGGCTCAGGTGATCCTTCTGCCTCAGCCTTCCAAGTAGCTGGAACTACAGACGCATGCCACTATGCCCGGCTAAGAAGGCTTTTTATTATTGGTCTTGGGAATGTATAGGTAAACCACTGATCCTGAACCTACAGATTCATTGAATGACATTTAATCATTCTATAGATGGAAATAGGTTTGGAAATTTCAGGAAAATTGGCAGCCTCTATAACTCTCTAGAGTGGACTTTACTGCTCAGAGACTATACCTAAATGTGCCTAAAATGAGAATATATGTGTGTGTCAGAAAATATATATACAAAATACTTCATATATAATATTTCAAAGTCCAGACTATTTTGTTTAGTCTTCCTTATTTCAGAAGAGGAAATTGATACAAAGGAAAGCAAAGGAAGATTTTTCTTGGCTGCTTCACCGCTGATGATAAAATTCCAAAAGGAAGGAGGGTGTCAGGGGTTCCCACTGCCCTCCTTGCTCCTGTGCTCGTCTCTTGAAATGAGTCCCAACCAAGCGCCATGGTCTTTGCAATTAAATGACTTTACCCAAAGCAGATGTTCCCCGAGAGCGCTTCCCCTTTGCTGCACGGTGAGGCGAGTTCCTTTGCTGTTTGTCTTGTTAGTTCAGGTCTGAGAGCACATGGAGGCGGCTTGGTCAAAAGAAATTAGATACACAGAGAGAGCTTAATTTTTGCTTATAATACTATGCTCCATTATTAAACTGAAAGTCATATAAAAGAGCTAAGAGACTAAAACAGACATAAATCAGCCACCACCTACATATTTTATTTCATTACCTTATTTTACTCTTTTAGTGTTTTGCTCAGTTTGAATAATGAAACAGAATTTATTTCACTTTTAAAGCAATGCTATTATTGTATGCATGTATGCAAACGAAATTATATTCTGAAAAAAATTGTTTATATCAAAATATATGTTTTAAGGCAAATTTAATTTCATCCAGGCAGTGAAGTCTATTCTCTGTATACTTTAATGTTTTAGGATATTTTAACTTTCACTACAATACTCAGAAATCTTTCTATTAGGTTTTCAAAATGTACATTTTTGGGGGATTTTAAAAAGCCAAAAAATTGTGACCCAAAATGTAATAATGCTTTTTATTTAGATACAAATTAGCATACTATGAGTTAAATAGAAAAACTAATAATATATATAACCCTAACATATTGTTGAGTTTGAAATAACTGACATAAATATAGTTTGCTCTTGATATTTAGAGAGAAATGTTTTTTGGAATGTGTAGTTGAATTCAGAAATAAATCTTGATAATTTTAGTTTTATATGTAATTTAAACTAAACGTAAACAATTGTAAAAACTTTCATAACGTAAGACTATCTTACATTCCTATGCAACTTCCATTAAATGAATAGAGAGCCTATATTTTGATTCAAACACCACTGAAAATTTTATGATTCTTTGAATTTACTGATGGTGAAAATAACTTTATTTTGCCTTTGAATCATTTCCAAGTTACTGTTAACTAATATATATTTCTCAAAGCTATTGATTTTTATGACAAAGACTTTCTCCATCTGGAAAATAAGCTATACGTTACTGTCACATTCAAGGACAAATGAACAAGATTTGATTTTTGCAAAGCAATAACATATGGGATTTTCAGAGGACTTTGGTGTGGGGGTGGAAGAGAAAAGGGAGGAGTTTATCTGACTGTGGGAGCCACGTACAAGGTCACACATGATCCACTTTAAGACGGGCTCTGATGTCCAAACCAATATTTAGCACCACCCTGTGCATATGAGCACTGGAAGAAAGAGGATCAACCTTCGAATGCCCTGGGGTGCCGAGGAGTTGCTGCCCCCTCACGGTCTGAGGGGGCTGGAACTGAAGAGTCTATTGCACCTAACATTAGCCATCAAGAGATTTTTTTTCTTAAAAGTTTAAGACTTTCATCAAAATATGAATGTTTTTCTGACAGAGACTCCATAGACAAGAATTGAGGTGACTAAAACACTGCACATTGCCAATTGCGGTGCTGAGACTGACTCTCATTTGAGGGTGTATATGCATGGTGGAAAGTGGTTTTGAAAACCATTTGCTGCTCCTCGGGGATATTATATTCTTACTGCTTTAGAAGTATAGTTGCGTAACATGCACAGTGCTGGGACAGGGAGAGGAATCCCAGGGCCTGGCTGAAGCTTTGCAGTTAACCAGCTCTATGCTCTTATAACAGCCACTGGAGCTGTGTGGACCTTAGCTCCCCCGTTTATTAAAGGAAGAGCACAGACTAGATAATTTCTAAAATCATTTCCAATTCTAATAATTGAGGCCCCTTATTCCACTGTGATTCTTTTTTTTTTTTAATTGGGGTCTCACTCTGTTGCCCAGGCTGAAGTGCAGTTGCATGATCATGGCTTACCACAGTCTCAACCTCCTGGGTTCAGGCAATCTTTCCGCCTCAGCCTCCTGTGTAGCTGGAACTATTAAGTGCTCACCACCATGCCCAGCTAATTTTTTAATTTTTTGTAGAGACAAAGTCTCACTATTTGTCCAGTCTTGTCTTGAGCTCCTAGACTCAAGCAAGCCTTTCATCTCAGCCTCCCAAAGTGCTGGGATTATAGGCATGACCCACTGTGCCCGGCCCCACCGTGACTCTTCAAGGTAGTTTTTATGTGGGTTTTTTTTTATTGTTTTACATAGTAGTTTGAAATAGAGAATGGATTGACTAAGATATATTCTCACCTTCCATGGAAGTTTGTTCTGCAATTGTTTCCTGAATATCTCAGATGATGCTCTCCTCATATAGTGAAAATGAAAGTACAGTCCCTTAATACTGGAATTTATTGAGCATATCCAACAATTTTTATATTGTATCTTTAAGAATCTATTGGATCATTAGCACTTTGAATTATTAATAGAAGTAATATTCTTAGGAGAGAGTCTAAAAAATGATTTTGAAGAGAAAAGGAAAGAAAGAGATTTGGGAAAATTGTAGAAAATCGGAGAAACAGAGCCGGGCTTGGTGGCTCAGCCTGTAATCCTGCGCTTTGGGAGGCTGAGGTGAGTGGATTGCCTGAGCCCGCAGGTTAGAGACCCGCCTGGGCAACTTGGCAAAACCTCATCTCTACAATAAAAAAATAAAAAAATCAGCCGGGCCTGGTAGCGCGTGCCTGTAATTCCGTCTACTCAGAAGGCTGAGGCGGAAGGATCGCCGGAGCCCAGTGGGTAGAGGCTGCAGTGGCCGGGAGCAGCCACTGCACTCCAGTCTGGGCGACAGAGTGAGACTCCAACTCAAAAAAAAAAACCCCAAAAAACAAAACAAAACAAAAATTGGAGAAACACTTGGTAAAGTACACAATGAATCTGAGAGAACTGGGCCCACAAATAAAGTCTGATTATCCTAACCCTTGCTTCTTAACCCTCAGGGTGAAGATCTCATCAGGTCCCATGCCTTTACTGGAGGCCCTTTGTCTTTATTTCTTTTTCTTTTTGTGTCTTTTTATAAACTTATTTTGGAGAATTGAAATTCACGAGACTAATGGCACAAAGATAGCATCTTTGTGTGTAAATATTTGCACCCTGACACTAACCTGTATTGAAAGAGTTCTGATGGTGCTACAACAGACTATTTCTTCCCATGCTTCACCATAAATTATTTGTTGAGCCCAACTGATAGTTGCTAATAAAACCTTCGCAAGACTTCTATCAACCAATTCTGTAAAAGTAACCTCACGTTGTTTATTTATGGTCTTAGTAGCCTAATAAAATTCAGTGTCTTGTGATGTATCAAAACCTCACTCTACCATCAATAAGATGAATTCTTACCAGTTATATCAAATAATATTTTTAAAAATTATTTACTCATTTTGTTAAATCAAAATTTCAGAAAGAACTGAAGAACACATAATCAGGTTATGAGAATTATCCGAATATTTTTTACCTTTGTTGGTTGATTAATTTTGTTCATAATTTGGCAATTTTTCCTTTTTCAAAACTCAAAAGGGAAGGTGAAATTTGAACTGCAAGGTAAATAATAACACAGTGTAATATAGAAAGTCATGCCTGTATTTAATGCATCAGAAGTGTCCATGACTAACATTCTATTTCTTTCATCTGCTCTCAAACACTTTTCTCATGTATTCTTTCATGTTTTTGTCTCCCTGTGACCAAACACTGCAAACGTAATTGAGGCTGTGTAAACATTCCTCACCCGTGATAAACTCTGATAATTTGTTTTTCCCATACTATTTAAAACTTACCACTACAATTCTAAATCTGTGCAGAAAACAATTTAATACCACAAAACCAATTGTAAGAAAGATAAATGAGATTTTTAATGGGCATGTGTTAAGTCAGAATGGAATTTATTTTCACAATAGGGTCCCTATTTACAGTTAGTTTCTTTCATAGTGTATTTCAGTCTTATGACAACATAACAGTAAAAACCTTTTTTAAAAATTTCTTTCAAGAATGTTTTTTTATGGAAAACAAATATATCTTAAGACAACTTCATGTCATCTCCTTTCTCAAAGGGTTTTGTTCCACACACTTGAGAATTATATTCAGAATATTCTGGCCCAGACGTTGCCTCCCAGAACCCGCCCAGTCAGGGCCGATGGCCAGCTAAGGTATGTCTCCGCACCAGCCTGGCTCCCAGTGCATGGATCTGGGAACTGAAAGGAGGAGCCTGAGGAGTGAGAAAGGGGTGTGGTGGTGGGAAACTGTCCACCAGCTTCTTGAAAAATTACAGTAATGTAACAGTTGCTCAGCTGACAGCAATTTAGCTGTCATTCTCCGCCTTATACAAATTGATTACAAACTGAAATAATTTCCACATTGTTCTCATAGTACACACAATAGAAATTTAGAAATTTGATTATTTATTAATTCAACAGATATTCACAGAGGATCTAGCAGGTGCCAGGCACTGGACCAGACCCAGAAAAAAAAAAAAAGACAAATAGGACAGTCTTCCACAGAAGGGGTTGCACTCATGGGAGAAATTTTGTATAATGTGTGTAGCGGTTACATTTTCTACTGACTTTCTTTGTTTACGTTACTCTGCATTTTATTGGAATAATAAAAAAAGACTGACCAAACACTATCAGTCTTCTTGATCTAAAATAAAAACAGTTTAACTCTCCAGTGTGAAACTAGAAAAACTGATTTTTCGTCTTCTGCATTCATTCTTCTGCATCAGACAGATCTGCTGAGTTTCAGAAAGTGTGGCCCATGGTCCTCACATTCTTTTTCTATTGTCTTCATCCCAGTGGAGGACATTCTCTTGAAAAACTTCAGCTTTCTGTCCAAGCACTCTGTAGGCTGCCTTCTAGTGAGGATGGTGTGGGCAGAGACTAGGGGTATGTTGAGGAAAACCCTAGTGAATTGTCTGGAGCAAATCTTGGTATCGTAGCAAAAATGTGTGACCTTAAAATTGTGGCAATTCTTCTCTGGGGAGAGAAGGGAGTGAGGAGGTGGAATGGGCAGTCACCCATCTGGCAAAAAAAGCAAAAGATCTGAGTCATCAGAACCACAATCAAAGAAAGAGAGTCCAAAAGTATCTGTAGTGCACATTTTAAATTGTAAAGAAAAACTGTATAGAGTTTAGCAAATCATTTTGTTTTAGGGAACTGTGTGACTCAAAGGAATTCCAGCAGATATGAAGAACAGAATCTACCACCCCAGGCCCTCTGTTTAAGACTAGAACTACTTAGTCCAATATGATAGCTACAGTCACAAGTGATTATTAAACACTCAGAATGTAGCTAGTTCAAATAGAAATGTGCTATATGTGTATGAATTTCGAATATTTAGTACAAAATGCTTGAGCAAAAGCATGTAAGATAAGTTTTATATTGACTACTGTTGAAATGATATTTTAAATCTATCGGGTTAAATAAAATATGTTGTTTTAAAATTAATTTCACTTGTGTGTGTTTAGAGTTTCGTTTTTTTTTTTTGCTTTTTCTTTTTAAAAAAAAAACATTTTTTATTTTAAAATTGCGGGGTACAGTTAAGGGTTAGGTATACAAATATGCATCATTCAGGCACCCTTGTTGATAAGGGGCGTCCCCGGTAACCAGATAGATATTGGCTACCGTTAATGCCACCTCCCTCCCTCTCCCTGCCCCCCCCCATAGTTTCCTGCCACTGTCAATCCTTTTCTTATAGTATTACAATAGATGTTCAAGGTCCACTTATAAGTGAGAACATGTGATACTCAGATCTTTGTTTCTGTGAGAGACCACTCAGTATTATAAACTCTAGTTCCATCCAGGTTGCTACGAAGTCCATGATTTTGTTTTTTTTTATGGCTGCGTAGTATGTTTTTTTTGCTTTTTCAATGTGGCTGGTAGAAAATTTAAAATTATATGTGTGTTTCATATTTGCAAGTCGCATTATATTTCTATCAGACAACACTGATCTACATTATTAGCTCATTATGACCCAGAGGAAGTTAATGAATTGACAGCTGCTTGCTGAAGACATAGTGGTAGTTTGTGCAATACTTAACCAGACTATGTCAAGAGTTCCTAAACAGGCAGTAATGTATTTCTAAAAAATAGAGAGATTTGCTTTGCATCTTTGGAATTCACTCTGGCTTTGGACATCAGTGTTAAAAATCAGCACATCTAATTTCTACTAGTCTCTCTGGACATTCAGAACAGGTGGGTCTGAATTGAGTGGACAGGAGAGACCAAAATCTCCTCACTACTATTATCGTGAAGGATCAACACTAATTCTCAAGAATGAAGATTCCAAGCTCAAATGTATTTGTTGGTAAGAGCAGAAAGACGTGAGAGAGGGGGGACTCTTTTCTCCCAAAGACCTCCAGTCTCATGGTGGCAGACCTTTGGGATCCAGGACCAGGGAAGGCTGTGCTCTAGGAGTAGGGTGGGGTGGGCCTCTGGGATGGGTGTGACCCTGGGCTAGAAGTGGCTTTTGGGCTCAGAGTGGCTTCTGGCCCCAGTGCATTTTCATTCTCCATTTGCTCTCTGATTCCCATTCTGCATCCTTATGGAAGCTTCTTCATAAGACAGAGTCTTGGCCATTGGCTGTCAAACACCACAACACATTACCTCCTTGACTGGAAATAAACTTGACTTAGAGTGACACCAAATGTGTACTTCCTTCTTTGAATCGTTAGAAAGTGTCCTGGAGAACGGTGACTTTTCCCTGTCCACGTTATCCTCCAGCTGTTTTCAGTTAGCATCATCTGTGTGCCTGTTGCTAAATAATATTGGAATTGATGATAATCAGAGAGCATGAAAAAAGGAAGTAGAGGTGAGGCACGCCATCATCTCAGGCCTGCTTTTGGTGCTACTCACATGATCTTGCTTTGCACTGCCTGCCCTTGGCCTCCCCAACCCCACAGACACCATAGAGAAAAGCCATTTGCAAGGATGTTGGAGATTGGTCTTGCTCCACTCTCTCAGTCAGTGGCTTCTTGTCCTGTTGCTTACCAGGCCATTGAACTGTTTTAGCCCTGGTATTTGTATTTGGTCTGCTCTGCTTTTCTTGGCCTGCCTCTACTTTTTTCCCTCGAATCTGTGACAAATGTCATTACACAGTGACTTAAATTGATAAAATAGCCCCCTCTTGCTAATAGAAAAATCAGCCTGCATGTTGAAAATTTAATTTTCACTTCTCCTTGCCAAATAGGTAACATATCTTCCACCTATCTGCTGTATCTGTACAAACATGTAGTTTATTATTAATTGTAGAGCTTAAAACTTTAGCTCATGCTCCAAGACTTCAAAATCATGATTCCTGCTTCATCTGAAGTTATAAATATTTAAATGTTGGCAATGAATCTTAAAGAAAACATAGAATGATTTATTCTCTGAGAAGGAGCCACTGTTAAGAAGTTTGGCATGAAACATTTTTCTTAGCAATTGTCAAACAAGTCAACTTCTCAACCCATGCACATTACTGGGATGAATGACATAGGGCTATTGTGACTCTGCATAAAAATATCACTAACCTCATAGAACTTAGAGAAGCAGCCTGTGATGGAGTGAAAGAAATACACTAGCAACATCCAAAATTAAAAACAGATAGAGCCTAGAGAGATGTTTCTGCCAACATACCATATGATTTATTACTGGAAATTATTTCCAAATCTGGAAAAAAATATTTTAAATCTGTGCTTGAGGTAAACTGAGGGCATATTTAAATTGCTTAGTTATTATTAGAGTAAATCCATGACATTTTCCTATTTTAAGATACAGCTATAATTTTGTTCTGTATATATAACCATAAAATACAGACATAAAAATAGAAATAGGGCAACAACGCCACATGGAGACATGGTGTGGGTAGTTTGTCAGGCTTACTAGCCAGAACCGTGGCAAATGTCCTAACTACTAGTTTCCTGCCAGGCTTGATTTGATGCTTGACTCAGCACAATCATAAATTCCTGTATTCAGTGAATCTTCAGGATCACTCACAAATGATGTGAAAATGTTAAATCCACAATTGCAATAAACATAAAATAATTTTGTCATCTTAAAAGAGTTACTACAGACAATAAAAGCAGGCAAAGCCTTGGAGGGCCTGAATGAAAGACAGACGTGTCATCCACACCCACATCTTGCTGTCTCAGTATCCTTCAAGGTATCAGTTGACACTGGGATCCTCACAGCCAGTGTCAATTAGAAGAGGAACTCGGGGGCTTCTCACATGATGCTGGACTATAAATTGGGTCTACTGGAGGGAGGACTGTTTACTATATACCCCTGAGTATCAGTCCAACTTACTGTTGGAAATGGATATTCTAGTGGGACCTTGAGAGAGACATGGAGCTCCTGATGGGGTTCTAGATATGTCCAGAAATGGATGGATTAACAAAGCACAGATGTAATTTTGCAGAAGTTCTAAAAGTCCAAAATACCCAACATGTCCTGGATAATTTTAATCTTTAAGCTTCTAAATAGAGGAGGGAGGCTTACAAATCTGACTGTCTAAAGGTCCAGAGTCAAACAATATGATGGAGGGAAACATTAAACTGGAGAACTGAGGTCCCAGTGAAAGACAGCCTCTCATCAGCTCCAAAGACTCACTGATAGGGTTACCCCGTCTCCTGAAATTCTGGGAAGTCAGAGCTCTCGGTATTTTAATGTAAAATGTCCTTTATGATAAGAATGTTATTTTTAAGCAAAATGTACCTGTGACCCAAACATCATCCCAAGTCAACTGGTCTTCAGTTCCAGGGTCTTCAGATTTCTAGAATCACTAATCCTCTCCTAACTTCCTTTCTTTAGCATGTGACAGCATTCAGAGACGGCACTCTCTTCATCACCAGGAACTCAGGTCATGAACGTGATGTTGAGGAAAACTCATTTTAAGTTCCCATCCCGCAGGGAGCCACCAGCCCTCATCTGCAGCACTTCACCTCCCAAATTGAGCATTTGAGTGACTTACAAAATGAGAGGTGGCAAGACCACATGTAATTCATAAAAAGTTTATGAAATAATGTCTGTGTGCCAGGCATAAAGCAAGTTTGCACAGAAATAATGGAAAATAATTCAATTTGTACATTGAAGAAGCTCACAGTTCATAAAATCATTGCGGAATTACAATGTTAACAGTACTGTTGTCATTTTGCTGTACTGCAATGTGTCTCAGAAATAGCCAGGTGAAGACTCCTGTGTTTTCTCAGACTTAGTGAGTGCCCTGTCAGTCTGTGCCTTTTTCTGACGGTCTGGGCTAGTATATATCAGGTGCCCCCATCTGAGAGATTCTACATGAACAGTGGAAAAACCCAAAACCTTGAATGCAAAGCTGAAGAGGAAAGTAAGGGCTGAGGAAGACAATAAAACTGAGTAATTGCCTCATTTATACCCAGAGACTCATTAAGGTCTCATTGCCTCTTCTGGAAGAGGAACACAAAGATGTGATTCATTCAGATGGTAGATTTTGCTAATTATTACGGACTATCACATGGTCTAAAATAACCAACTCTTTCTGAATTACTGGATCTCTTCAATGCTGTGCTTGACTTTGAATAAAATACATGCTTTCTTCATTACTTCTGAAGAACTCCTGGGAAAATGCTGAAATCAAGTCTCCTATTAGTTCATATTTGTCCTAACTTTTAGAAACAAAATCAAAGTACACACTTAATCAACTCTTTTCAAAACTAAGGGTGGCAGTTTCAGAGGTTTCAGTGATGTGTTCTCAGATTAAGACTTCATATGGAAACTTCCAGATGACTAGGAAATTCACTGGACTTTTGTCTATAAAGCATTTTCAGCGTGTTTAAGTGTTTCCCTCACCTTCCTCTAAGGAAGACCTTAAAGGAACAAGACCTGCAATGTCCATGGTGCCACATACTTGGTAATTACTTCCCAGTGTAACGAGGAGTGTATAGAGAATTTCTAGGCCTTGGTTCAAACATACTTTTCAACATAGTT
>CAUYQG010269120.1:0-23920 GCA_963574415.1 Tarsius wallacei
CAGCTACTCAGGAGGCTGAGGCAGAAAGATCACCTGAGCCCAGGGTCGAGGTTGAAGTGAGCTGTGATCATGTCACTGAACTCTAGTCTGGATGACAGAGTGAAACCCCAACTCAAAATAAAAATAAAAACTGTTTTACCCAAAATTCTGGTTCATCATCTTCATCAGATTACCTCCTGAAGAAAACCAAGTTTAGTCATGAGAACAGGTCCCAATTTTGTCAAAAATACAATTTGTATCCAACTGTGTTTTATAAACCAGTGAGTTTATATTACTTTCTCATGACTAAAATTGTAAAATAAAAGCTATAAAATCTTTATTTGTATTTGGTATATATGTGCTTGCATAGATACATATGTATGGCATTATGTGTTATGTCTACATGATACCAAATTAACTTATAGATAAATGACTACTCATAAATTAAGTAAATAATCCCAAAGCTTTCAAGTTCACGTGACTTAAGTAAATCTTAGCCAGGCTCAGTGGCTCAGCCTGTAATCCTGCACCTTGGGAGGCTGAGGTGAGTAGATTGCCTGACCCTGCGGGTTCAAGACCCACCTGGGCAACTTGGTGAGACCTCATCTCTACAATAAATCAAAAATTAGCCGGGTGTGGTAGTGTGCGCCTGTAGTTCCAGCTACTTGGAAGGCTGAGATGGAAGGATCGCCAGAGCCCAGCAGGTCGAGGCTGCGGTGGCCAGGAGCGGCCACTGCACTCCAGTCTGGGCGATAGAGTGAGACTCCAACTCAAAAAAAAAAAAAAAAAGTGAGAACATGCAGGATTTGGTTTTCCATTCCTGTGTTATTTCACTTAGGATAATGTTCTTCAATTCCATCCAAGTTATTTCATTCTTTTTTATGACTGATTAGTATTCAGTGGTGTATGTGTGTATGTGCGTGCATGTGTGTGTGTGTGTGTGTACACACACATATATATATTGATATACCACATTTTCATTATCTACTGATCAGTTGATAAGATTTAGATTGATTCCACATCTCACAATTGTAAATTGTGCTGCGATAAATATTTGAGTACAGGTATTTTTTTTGTATAACAACCTCTTCCTTTGGGTAGATACCAGGTAGAGTGATCACTGGATCAAATGGTGGGTCTATGTTTAGTTCTTTGAGATATCTCCATACCAATAGGATCGGATTATTTGTTTGTTTGTTTGTTTGTTTGCTTTGAGTTGGAGTCTCACTCTGTCCACCAGGCTGGAGTGCAGTGGCATGCTCATGGCCACCGAAGCTGTACTCAGGCGTTCCTTCTACCTCAGCCTTCCAAGTAGCCGGAACTACAGGTGCATGCTACACACCTGGCTATCTTTTTGATATATTGTAGGTCAAGGTCTCATCACGTTGCCCAGGCTGGTCTCAAACCTCTGGGCTCAGGCAATCCTCTCACCTTGGCCTCCAAAAATGCTGGGATTATAGGGTTGAGCCACCATGCCCAGCCTAGATTGAATTTTTTTAATGGTGAAATTTTAGTGAATCCTGAGGGAGATCTTTTGAGTGTTCTTTTTCAAACATATTAAGAAGCAAGCATCTGTCAACCTAATCGACACATACTATGCATTCTGACTGTTATCTGATAACTTTCCATATAAAATAACTAACAATCTTAACAATAATCAAATAATTTTGCATAGAAGTTTCAAAGCTATGATATAGTTCACCAACTTTTTTTCAATTATTTTTAAGGTTAAAGTACACATAACATAAAACTTGCTGTCTTAACCATTTTAAGTATATAGTTCAGTAGCATTAAGTGCATTTATATTTATGTGTTACCATCTCCACCATCAATTTCCAGACCTCGTTCCTTCTTGCAAAACTGGTTTCAACCAGATCCATAAAATACTAACACCCCCTCCCCCTCCCCCAGCCCCTGGCAACCACCATTCTACTTTCTGTCTCCTTGATTTTGATTGCTCTAAGCACTGCATATAAGTGGAATCATACAGTATTTGTCCTTTTGTGACTGACTTATCTTACTTAGCATAATATCCTCCAGGTTTATCCGTGTTGTAGTATGTGTCAGAATTTCCTTTTTAAGGCTGAATAATATTCTATTGCATGTATATACCACGTTTTACTTACTTTTCTTTCATCGATGGGCACTTGGGTTGCTTCCTCCTTTTTGTTATTGTGAATAACGCTGCTATGAATATGGATGTGCAAATATCTCTGAGGTCCTTCACCAATTTTTTTAAATGTCTCTATTATAGCACTCACCTGTAGTTCTGGCTACTTGGAAGGCTGAGTTGGAAGGATCGCCAGAGCCCAGCAGGTCAAAGCTGGGTACCACTGCACTCCAGCCTGGGCGACAGAGTGAGACTCTCACTCGAAAGAATGTATATATATCTCTCTCTATTAGATACAAGTTCTTGAAGAAGACATGCACTGACCCTCTTGGAACGTTTTTTCATAATAGAACCAAAACTAGATTTTCTGCCTAATAGTGTTATTTGAAGCACCCTCCCCTCCAGCCTCTCACCTGCTGCCTGAAATGCTAGAATGATAGTTCTTTCCTCAAGTATCAAACAAAACCTTCAGCGTGTTTTGTATTAAAATGCTAATGATCCTGTGAGGGAGACCACAGATATTAGCACCTTAGTGTGAATTTGTTTAATAAGATCTTATCTTAGAAGCTTTCTCTGCCCCCTTGCCTAGTTTCTCACTGCTTTGCCCCCTGTTACAAGCTGTTTCTTATTTATGGTTTTGCATGATTGCTGCAAGAAGCACACTGTATTAAACTCACTTACTTATATTTTGCTTCTCCTGATAGAATAGAAACTTCTTAAGGGCAGGACCCTTGTATAATTTATATTGGTTTTTCAGGCCCTAATAAAATGTCACAGATAGACAACTCTAAATAAACTGCTCACTTGTTCATTCATTCATTCATCCCTTCACCCATCAGGCATTTTGGGGGTACCCACTCTGTGAGTGGATCTAAAATTTCTGCCTTTCTAGAAGGTTTGAGTGGTCAAGAGCCAACTCTATTGTATAGTTTTGGTAGATTTTAGAAACCTTCAAATCTACTTCCAGTATTTTTAGATGCAGGGACTTGGTCTGGATGAGTGAATCAATCACTCAAATAGTTTTCTATCACAAATCCACCCAGTTTTTTTTCTGCTTTCGCTCAATCTAAGTAAGCGTCAGTCTAAGTAAGTTTATGTTCAAGATGACAACTCAATTATATCCTCCAGCAGCACTGAAAACTTTTCTGGGTGCTCCAAATCTTCATATTTCTAACAGCAGGCATGTACATTTTACAAATGCTTACATCCACTTAGCACATTGTCAACAGGAGTTCCCTTAGGATGAGTAGTGACATTTGACTCCTTTGGCTAATATGCTCTGCATTGATTTGTAACTGTGTTCTGCAGTATATTCTAGCAACTCATAGCTCAGGGATAGCACAGTCTCCCTTACTGGTTCCAGTGACTCTTCCCTAATCACACAGGGGCTTCCTTGGAAGCAAGTTACTCCGACAACGATTTGATGGCACTTCCCTTTATAAAAAGGTAGCAATCAGCCCTAAACAAAATGGTTACTTTAGGCTGTAGCCTTTGAGTTTATTAGTTCTCAGCAATGTTACAATGAAGGTTAATCGGAGACAAATTATGACTCTGATTTTTTAATTGTTATCGCCACTCTTATTACTATGATTATTGCTATTGTTCCCTATTTAGTATAGGTAAACAGAGTTACAAAATATTCAGTGGTCACTAGGTAGAAGCAGAAATTGAATGTCTTTACCAAGAGCATATGCATGTTTTACAGAGAGCAGGAAAACAGGAATAAATGGAATCTTCAGAAGATCTTTTTGTCTTCTTTTAGGCAGTGACTCAGCTTCTTCCTCTACTAAAACTTTGGACAGGGTCGTTAACAGGCAATAAAGTTTAAAAGGAGCTGTTTTAAGTTTTCCTTTCTGACTTTCTCATACTCATTAATGCAATAGAATTGAAGGCTACAGGAATGTTAATAGCAATATGCCAGAATAATGAACTAGAGTAAATAACTATAGTGAATTTATGTCCATAGAAAGAGAGAATTGGAAACAGATGGCTTTTGATTAATGGTACTTCCTGTAACAGACTTCAAGGTGAAATTGTTAGTTTAGGGAAGATGATAGATATAATAGATACAATAGATACAGTCTTTAAAAATGCTGCTACTGAGATTCTTGTTCCTCTATACTTCCCCTTCCATACCCCCAAGAATCCCACTACCCCTCCCTCCTTTGCATGTGAAGCAACAGTTTTGATGACTAAGACCAAACATTAAAACCTGACACTGGTGATTGGACTGTACACCCCTCTGGTTTGTTGATGGGGAAGACATCTTCATTGTAGAGCAACTATGCTTTATGCTAATTCCTGGTCACGCTGCTGCATTATCTTCATAAATAATTTGCATCGTGGGGTGTTTCTGCATATCTTGTGCATTTTGATATTATTTTTAGCTAGGATTTTTTTAAACAACTTTTAAAAATAGACTAATCAAGAAACCTCCTCCAGAGTCAAGAAAATAAGTGCTAGTGATATGTGGGGGTCTGTCTCCTCCCTGCCCAGGGCATTTTCCTTTGCTGCTGTTTTTGCTACTCCTGCCATTACTTCTTGTGACTTTAGGTTTTTGGAATTTCCATTTCTTTTTTTCCCTTGTGCATCAGGATGTGGCTGCTGAAGTCATTTATGTCATGAGAGGCTGCACTTCACTCATCTAATGTAAGCACTGGCGTTGGTGCAAAGCACTGGCTGTTCTACTCTTGACAAGGAGAACATTATGGGAAACTTGAATTATGGAATGCAAGGGGTAATTCTTTCATTGAAATTCATTTTTTAAATTCTTTCATTGAAACAAATCATAATTTCATTTCATGTCATTAATTCTTTCACTGAAAAAACATTAGTCTTTTATGTGGAGTCTCAGTAATAGCTTGAAGAGGAATTAAGGACATACAAACTAGGAATATAAAAAAATCTGCCATGTTGTTGTCACCTGAAAAGATAGTCACCATTATTAGCATTTGAATGTGTTTTCTTTCATACCATTTTCTATGCATCCATATACAAATAAATTTGTGTAGTTTTTCAAAAATGAAATCATACTTGATATCCTTTTCTGAGGATTCTTTTCTCACATCACAATAAGTTGGGAAAAATCTTTTCATGTTAATAAATCTAGATCTTTGCAATGTTTTTGTGGCTACCGGGTTTTCCAGTGTAAGAGTAAAAGTTGTTTGATTTCATGTCTTCTTTCTATTTTCTGCTGATATCTACTGACTTCTTGCTCTGTCCTAAATATGATTAGACTAGAAACCTGAATGAGAAGAAATCTAGGAATCCTGCCTGATAGAGAGCAATCGTCTTGGGTTTCCTCCAAGTGTTCACACTCAGAACTTTTGGAAAATTGTTACTCTTCCATCTTACCTTCCTTGATACACTTCACTATACCTTTTCCTGGATATTGAACTTCTCTTTAGAATGTTTGAGTCTTCTGTTTACCTTTCCTCAAGCTGGCGACTCACAACCTCACCTGCTGTGGGCCTCTCTTTCTCTCATGTCTTTCTGTGGCCTGGACTTAGCAGAGACACTTCCTGGTGCATCGTTTGGATTCCATCATGATCTTCCCCAGTGGCTGGAGGATTTTGCCTGCCTTTCAACTTCTGTTTTAAACTCCTAATCACAGCCTCTCTTCAACATATCCTTCTTTACCTCGAGCTATTTACCAACTTGTGGCCCTTGCCGTGCAGCCAAATGTGATGCTCTGCTGACCACTCCTCCCAATACCTTCTGCCTCAGATCCTGCCCTCGTCTTCATCTGAATCACCGTGTTCTCCTCATTCTTGGCTGAAAAAACGACTCCCCTAGTCCTTCAAACCCTGACTGGGAGTCATCCTTCTGGCATCTTCTTCGATTAATTCCACTTAGCTCTAGCCAATATCTAGAAGGATATCCAGGGGGAATGCCCTAAATGGCTGACAGTGCAGTGTTTGTTTTGTTTTGGCTTTTTTTTTTTTTAATTAATAGGCTTTATTTTTTATAGAACAGTTTTAGGTTTACAGAAAAATTGATTGAAAAGCACAGAGAACTCCTGCATTTCTGGACTTTCCCCTCCCCACCATACAGTGTCTCCTATTATTAACATCTTGCATGATATGTTTCTTACAATGGATGAACTAATATATGATTAACTAAAATCCATAGTTTACATAAGTGTTCACTGTTTGTGTTGTACATTAATAGGTTTTAACAAATATATGACATGTGTTCATCATTACTGAATCATACAGAGAAGTTTCACTGCCCTAAAAATCTTCTGTGCTTGGCCTATTTGTTCTTCCCTCTCAACCCTGGAGCCCCTGATCTTTTTACTGTCTCCATACTTTTGCCTTTTCCAGAATGTCATAGAGTTGGAATCATACAGTAGGTAGAGTTTTCAGATTGGCTTCTTTCACTTAGCAATATGTGTGTAAGTTTTCTCCATCTCTTTCCATGGCTTGATAGCTCATTTCTTTTTAGTGATAAGTGATATTCCATTGTATGGATATACCACAGTTTATTTACCCATTTATCCCGTTTTGGCAAGAATGAATAAAGTTGTTATAAAGTTCAAGTGTAAGACATAATGTTTATGCGGACATAATTTCCAGCTCATTTGGATGAATGCCAAAGAGCACAATTGCCATGTTTCATAGTAAGAGTATGTTCAGTTCTGTAGGAAACCAACAGACTGTCTTCCCAAGTGGCTGCACCATTTGCACTCCCACCAGCAATGTATGAAAGTTCCTGTTGCTCCATGTCTTTGTCAGTATTTGATGTTGGCAGAATTTTGGATTTTGACCATTTTCATAGGTGTATAGCGGTATCACATTGTTTTAATTTGCAGTTCCCTAGTGACATATGATATTGAACATCTTTTTATATGCTTATTCAGTGTTTGCATATCTTCTTTGCTGAGATGTGTGTTCAGATCTTTTGTCAGTTTTTTAATTTGGTTGTTTGTTTTCTATTAGTGCAGTTTTCTACAGTTCTGTTGTTATTCTTTTTTTTTTGAGTTGGAGTCTCACTCTGTTGCCCAGACTGGAGTGCAATGGCCGCTCCCGGCCACCGCAGCCTCGACCTGCTGGGCTCCGGCGATCCTTCCGCCTCAGCCTTCCAAGTAGCTGGAACTACAGGCGCGCGCTACCACGCCCGGCTGATTTTTTGATTTTATTGTAGAGATGAGGTCTCGCTTGGCCAGGCGGGTCTCGAACCCGCGGGCTCAGGCAATCCACTCACCTCAGCCTCCCAAAGGCACGGGATTACAGGCTGAGCCACCGAGCCCGGCTTGTTATTCTTTACATCAAGGTGGCTCCTTGCTGCTTGGTTAGATTGTGTGCTGCTTGAAGGGATGTTCTCTTTCCTTGGTATCCCCTTCTGTCTCCTAGAGCAAGCCCGGATCCTCAGAAATGTGGTCTTCCCAACCCAGTCCAGCATATGTTTTTTTAATCTCAACTTTATATATCTTCTTTCATTCCTTCTGACTGCCCCCTTCTATACATAATATTCACTGCTGAGTACTCCTGAAAGTGAACTTATCTACCTTTTTTTGTATCCAAGCTGCTTAATAGTTATACTAGCCAAGCTCCCAGGCAAGTACAAGAATTTAGAAGGCAATAGTTTGCAGACTATGTACCACAGCCTTGGAGTTCCAGTTCAGAATCTGAACTTGTGGTGAGATTAAGAAATCCCTTGGTTCCTTTGCATTGGTTCCTAACTTTTACTCTGCTATAATTATTGAACAGCATATTTTAGAATGTTGTTTCTGATGCCTGTTTAGTTTTACCTGCTGGCTACAAAGGTTGTTTTAACTTTTTCCTTCTGACCTGATAAAGCAATAAGTCTATGGCAATAAGAAATGGAAAGTATATGCCAATTTGTGTGTAATCTTAGGAATTATGTATATTGTGTATGCAACAATAAATAACATGGGGAGAAGTCAATAAAAATTAGGAAAATTTCTGAATCATTGACTGCACCATAGATAATGCAGTGCTTCCCAAGCCAATGTGTCACAAATGGGCTATAGGTATATCAAGGTGTTGATCTCCTCAGCCCTTGGGTAGTCTTGAACCTGGAGGCTGTAGAGTCCTTGGCAGAGGACTTGAACATTTATGCTAGTATGCTGTGCCCAGTTATTATTTCTTATGCCAGTGTTTAAAGAGACAGAGAATAAAAACCAAGAGCCCTGGCATGATATAGAGTGGAGAAAATAATAACTTAGAATTCAAAATAATCCAGTTCCTTATCAAGTCTCTAATGGCAGGGATTTTGTCTGCTTAGCTCACTGTTTCATCCCTACACCTAAATCAGTGCTTAGCACATAGTAAGCACTCAATAAATATTTATTGATTTATTCATGAAACATACCTGAATTTGAGCACGTTACTTAACCCTCTGTGAGCCTCAGTTTTTAGAATTGGAAATGTAGTTTATTTCTATACAGCAGTTACAAAGTTATATGTAGAGAATATGGCTGTTTTTATAACCTAAAAGTGATACATGCACAGCCTGTAGCATGGTGTCAGGTACAGGGTGAGGGATCCATTGGGTTCTTTGTTGTCCTCTCTCATTTGAGTTATTTTTAAGTATGATAAAAGTGATATAATTTGCATACAGTTCATAAAGTTCATTGCCTTACTTATACTGTTTGTAATCCTCAGAGCAATGCTTAGACAATTATGTCTTTTTATCCCCTCTTTATAAATGATGAAACTGATACTGAGAGAAGTAAAATGATTATGAAAGATTACACAATGATATGTGCCATAACCAGCACCTGAACCCAGCTTTTGGATTTTTCTACTTCAGATCTCAAGGACTTTCATCCACACCAAATGTAATAAAGTTTTATTAAGATATGCTTTAAAGGCTAAATCGCTTTCATTTAGCGTGTCTTTAGAATGCAAATTATGGTGATAAAGGTAATAATGCTTAAATGAGTTAAACATTCCTCTTTTAAATATAACCAGTTAACGTAGGTTTAAGCTAAACCCTAGCCAGTATCTTTAACTTCTAAATCTTGATCTTCTAAATCAGTAATGAAGTTTTAATGTGAATTAATTGCCTGTAACATTTTCAAAAGATAAAATGATAAACGTATAAACCTACCTGCTATTATAAAACTTGGTGTGGTGGAATGAGACGAGAATAGATGTACTATAAGAAAAAGAGGAGTATGAAGAGGCAGGTTTATCTAGATACTTAAAATACATTTGACGCCATCCTTTGACAGGAAGGAATGTCTTTAAAATCTCACACCAGTAAGAGGAGAAAAAAATCAGCAATATCTCTTCTCTTTTTACCCTTTCATTTGAGTGCTCAGTCACTTGGTCTGCTCTGGTTTTGATTCACTAATGAGTTTTCAGAAACTATCACCTGACTTTTTAAAAGAAATATTTAATTTTTTCTCCAAAGACTGACACAAAATCATCAGGACATAAGATGAATACCTCTGAATTTAATGTTATACTATGTACAACATCTGGAAAGCTGTACTTTCTCAAAAGATATCATTCATTCATTCATAGTTATGGAGTCTAAACTGTATTTGTAATCTGGACATCACATATTTATCCCTGCATTTATTCATTCTCCAAATATTTATTGAATGCCAACAGTACACCCTATTCTGGGAGAAGAAAACATAATCCTTGCCCTCATAAAGTCTGCACTCTTAATTCATGCTTAGTTTATCAAACATCTTGTTTCTTTTCCACAGTATTCCAAATCTTCTCTCTGTGGATGTAATTGAATGTTGTTTGCAGAATTCTTGCTGTAGTCAGCATCCATCTTGCTCATTAGTCATATTATAACCTCTTGAGTTATAGAAAAAAAGAAAAGGAATCTAAGAGTGGCTTGATATTTGTTCACCTAAATGGACTGCCCTGGCAATACTGCAAGAGAAACAATACCCAGAATATTTTCTGTACATAGAGGAAGCATCTTTGGCATCTTATAAAGACAAAGAGAACAAGACTAAGATAGAAACAGGAGGATAACAACCTTTTAACCTTTTAAACATATTACTGTTCAGTTTGTTCTTGTTTGCCTTGAAAAGGGGGGAGAAAGAGAGAGAACATTAATTATAAACTTCACATTTCTTTCAACAATACTATTTTCAATCCTATATAATTTGTACAGCTGAAGTGGCAAATGCTCACTTTTAAATGTGAATAGAAGGTGTACCCATTTAATGCTTAGAAAAGATTGACTTCAATTTAAACAAAAGGAAAATTCTCGAGGGCCTAATGATTCATGATTAGTAATTATCAAGGAGCAGCCATTTTGTTCCCCATAGGGATGGCCCTTGGAAGAGTCTGCTTTTCTTTTAGCCTTTGTTTTCTTATCCTACATCCTTTTTATCCTCTTTGATCAGATGAGCTCTCAGATAACCACTAAAGTGGGACTGAAAGAGGTAAGGTTGGGGACACATGGCTAGGTTTCTGGAAGGGTTTCTCTCCATAATGCTCAGGAATAGGGAAAGTCCATTCCCGAGATTGGTCTTGATCCCTGATGCTGTGGAAGCCTGATCAGCATTTCTACAAGGTCCAAGGAGGGAGGAACCTATTTATTGAGCACTTATTAAGGATCTAAGTAAGTTTTATATGTTTTTAAGAAATATTAAGTAATCCCGGCAAACTCTTGGCATTTCCATATTGCTCAACAGAATGGAAGCGAGTCAGCTCAGAGTTACTCTGCTAATAGTAAACATGCTGCCTCTGAACCTAAGTCTCTCTGAGCAATAAACCCATGCCCTCTCTACCAAGCACATTCCTTCCCTTGAATCAGAGAGGACTAGATGGAAAGGGTAATGGGAGGGGCCACATTATCATTGGCAGATGAAACAATTTCTACTCCTATCTTTCCATTCTCTAAGAACCTGTGCATGTGTGTAAACACATGTTGTATCAGTGATTGTTCCAGCTTTTGCCTACTTGACCCCAAACATGTGAAAAAATGGGAAAGATTAAGTAGGTCATCGATACATTATTTATATCCAAGTGTTTTCTGTCATGTAGGAGAACAGATCCACAAAGATTGATTTTTATTCCCTTTTTAAGCATTGTATAGCTGAGGAAATAATAGCCCACAGATATAAATTCTGTATCATCTTTTGCCTTTACTTGGTGGTTTACAATTATTTTTAGTCTCAACTTCTTTTTCAAACACAATCTTATGTGAAACCTCAATATATAAAACTGATAAAGGAAAATTTTGTTAGCATAATGTATGTTAAATTTCGTGTGTATGCTGACTTATAGATTCAAGAAAAAAGAACAATGAAGCTTTGTGATGAATACAGAAATTTGAAATCAGTGTTATGGATGACAGCTGCAGTCGTCTCTAACTTCAGTTTCCAATTTAGTTCCTTTTGTTTTTGTTGGGCTTTTTTTTTTATTTAAATGTTGTTGCACAGTATTGAGACAATCCTGCTTCTCTAAAATAAGGAGTTGCAAATAATAATGAGGTATTTTTGTTTTTGGGGTGTGTGCGTGTGTGTGTGTGTGTGTGTGTGTGTGTGTGTGTGTGTGAACAGTTACCTTGCAAGCTCAGGATATTTTTTTCACTTAAACTTATCCATTTAAAACGTATTCACTTAAAACAAAAGGAAGAGTAGAAATGACTTGCTTCAAAGTTGAAATCACTAACAATATGAAACAATTTGCATTTTTTAATTGGTAAGTCTACAATTTGGAGAACCAATGATAGTTTCCTCTAGTCTAAATCTTCCATGAGAGGCAGAAAACACTTTTTAAATTATAACATTAATGAAATGCTCATTGATGTCCTAAAAAAAAAAAGAAAGAAAGAAACTCATAAGCCTGAGGGCCCTCTCTGTATATTCAATTTTAGAAGGAATAAATTGACTTTGTCTTACATGGTAAGGCCAGTCTTGGACTTTAGATTTCATCCCTGCCATTTGGCTACCATAAGCATGATATCTTTGACAGTTAAATGCCAATAATTTAATGTTAATTTTATGTTACCACGTATTATTACAGACCAAAATCCACTGAGGACAAGAACTTAGGCTGTTTTGTCCGGCCTTAGCCAGTAATTGAATATGATGTACTCATACTGTACTAGGGTGCTCACCTGTGAAATGTCATGTGAGTGGACATAGGGAGAAATTAAGTTTATACATTTAAAAAAAAAGAAGGTAGAGCTATTGCCTTTCGAGTTAAAGGATGTCAAATATATGCAAGATGATAAGGTACTCTTATTTTGAGATTTGCATAAACCTGGCAGTGCACATTAGAACATTAAAGTCTCCACTGTGAAATGGAAGTTATATTTGACTAATAGGGTAACTAAGAATATAACTTCTGGAGAACTCTGCTATCTCCTTGAACCCTCACAACATCAACGACAAACAAATCAACTAACACGTATTAAAAATATAGAGACTTACTACCAATATGGCATTAAGGAAACCCTTCATGCAAGCAAGAAAGCTTTGGAATGATCTCCACAAAGGATGATAAAGGCACTGTGGTGTGGATGCCCAGACACAGGTCTGGTGTAGGCTCTTCTCTTAGAAGTGTTCTGTGGTTTTCAGATTTTAGTGTCCGTGAAAATTATTGCACAGAGTGGCATAAACAAAAACCTTGAATCCTATCCTCGATAGACAATCTAAGGGCCTTTTATTCATTGAGTGCCTTCTCTGTACTGGGACACTTATAGATCAAGAGAAGTCAGTTAATAATGGTACATAAATACAGTTAGATAGAAGGAATAAGTTCTAGTATTCAGTAGTACAGTAGGGAAATTATAGTTAACAATCATTTATTGTGTATTTTTAAATAGCTAGAAGAGAAGAATTGGAATGTTCCCAACACAAAGAAAAAGTAAATGGTTTGAGGTGATGGGTATCCCAGTTACCCTGGTTTGATCATTACACATTGTATACAGGTATCAAAATATTACTTTACCCCCAAAATATGTTTACAACTATGTTATATCAATAATAAATCCATAAATAAAGCTGTCTCATTCTAGTGCAGGAAACAAGCATTAAACCAATAAGGATTATGTAATGTAGTGTCAGACATGATGAATAAAGAGAAGAAGAATCTGAGTGGCAAGGGAAAAGGGAGAGCTTCTCTTTTAGACAAGGTGATCGCAGAGAGACACGTTGTAGCAGAGACCTGAATGACAGAAAAAGTTTCATGATTTGCCGAGAGGTGTTCTAGGGAGTAACAGGCTTGTGCTGGATGTGGAATGGAACGTGAAGATCAGTATGCTGGAGCAGGACAAAGGGTGGAGGCAGGCAGGAAATAAGGAGGAGACGGTATCACACACTTGGGGTCAGATCATGAAGGGCCTTCTAAACCTTGACAAGGTCCAGGACTGTGAGTTTTTTGTTTGTTTTGGTTTGGTTTGTGTACTTGTTTTTCCCATAAATGTAGTAGGAAACATTGAAGGGTTTGAATGGAAAAGTGTTGGGATCTTATTTATTCCTTAGAATCTCAAGGATAATTTTGACCCCACACACTCTGTGTTGTGGGGGAACTTTAGACTGTACCCCCTGCATTAAGTGCTATTCTACTATATGACATAGTGAGTGCTTTTATAAAGTTATGGTTACTAAATAGTGAGAAATTCAATTTAAAAATAAAGTGCAGATGCTCTGAAGCCCATTGGTAGAATCTTTGGGGGGTTTAAACAAGTATAAAAACTACATGCTTCAATAAAGATGAAATTAGAAATCCTATATAAAGCTTCTAAGACTGTAACTAGCACTTGAATAATGCTTACTAAGTGCTGGTTCTGTCCCTTTCTGCCCCCCTATTTTTTATCAATACCTCTGCTCTTGATGTCTCCTTCTGATTGTTTATCATCCTGGTAATCTATATTTGTTTATCAGGGAAACTGAGTCATTTAACAAACCACTGCCTTCAAATGATAAGTACCATCATCAGAAAGAAGTATGTTCTTGATGTTAAGGATAAGGGACCCTCTTTTTGGAAATCAGTGCTTGTGGTTCTAGGAATAGTTCTTGAATTGATGGTGCAGCTGGGTGCAGAATCACATATTTTTCCTTAAGATTTTGCTCATCTTTTCTGTCACCAAGCTTGGCTTCCATATAAGAGGCACATTTCTGTAGCTTTATCCAGGTTTCATTAGGCTAATACCTCTAGATTATTAACCACATGCTCAGCTTTATAAAGTATGGGACTATTCTTTACTCCCATAATTTTTAAGATCACATGCTTGTTGATATATGACATCAAGAAGATATATCTTATTGAAATGAAACAATAGCTTATGAGGGACATTTTAGGTTATTGTAAGGTTCTTTTAGTAGGAAAAACAATTTTTAGATTGAACTGTTTAAAACCCTTTGAAAATCAAAATAATTTATTTCATGTAAATAATTAAAGCAAAAGAGAGTATGCAGAAGACCTACCTGCCTAGTGTATGTAAAATACAGTACTCTGGGCTCCACTCCCAGGAATTCTAATTCAGAAATCTGGGGTTGGACAGACATTTAATTTAAATAAGCACCAATACCCCAGGTGACAGCTGTGGGAAACCACATTTGAGAAACACTGTGGAATCCCTGAAGGAACTCTAACTTTGTGTTACAGAAAATGCCAAGCACATCGAAAAGTCAAGAGATGGCAAATAACTCCCCATGCCCCATCACCCCACTTCAATAGCCATCAACATTGTTTCACCTACTCTTTTTGTGTATATATATATTTTTTAATATATATTTCATTTTTAATTTAACTTTGTTGTGGTGTCATTTACATACAACAAAATATACTCATTTAAAATGTACAGATCAAAGAATTTTGACAATTGTATACCCCCCGTAACCAATACCACAGTCACAATATACAGCATTTCTGTGTTTCATCTACTCTTAAAACTATCTCACAACTGACGACTTCTCCAACATGGGCCTCTCATTTGAACCTCAGACTTGGACATCCCACTGCCTCTGAAACATCGCTGCTGGGAGGAACTCTTGATCTTCTGCCCCAACCCACTGTCTTCCCTTCACAGTAAGCGGCACCTCCCTAATCATTTCTGTCTCCAAAGCATCTTTTGCACTATTGGTATCACCTCCATCTTTTCTGTTTGTTGCAGTTTTTTCTGTTGAGAATCCAGACCATTTGTCTGGTAGAATTTCCTGCTGTCTGGGTTTTGATGATTGCATCCATGTGGTGTGGCTAAGCATATTCCTATGTCTTCTGAATTTCCTGGGAATTGCTAGAAAGTTCTAGAGGCATTGTTTGTTTTGTTTTGCTGTGCTCTGCCTGACTTCTTCACAGTTAGTGTTATGTTGCATATTTCGTTCAGGAGGTAAGATAAATTTATTAGGGACTGCAAAACCTTAGCAGTCTAATTCTGTTATTCTTTATCTATTAGCAAGAACCATCGTTCATGAAGAGAAACTTCTCCATATTGATAATGTGTCAGTGCTTTACTCAGGGTTTATATGAAAAGCAGGGTAAATGCTTGATTCTTTCCTTTATTTACTAGTTTTCAAGATAATGTCAGTTTATATTATCTTCCCGAGTCACCATGTTTTAAAAGTGTGGCTGTGAACTCATGGATTGAAACATATCCATTACCCTTATTAATGTTCAGATGGTCTACTCTCACCATTGGGAACCTATTCAGTTTGGCTGATGCGTCATTTTAATACACTGCTGGCTGTCTTTGATCGTTTCTTTGATTTCTTGTTTGATGGCATGTTGCAGGCTCATCTTGTGCATTTCCTGCCACACCCCTGGGATCATCCTTTTTGTAAGGAAACCTAGTTCCATTTACTGATAAGTGGTATTTGGAGACCACAGGCTAGGTCCCAAGGATACTCATTACCACTAACTTGGTGGTTGTTTCTCAGCCTTTTCACTGGACACAGACAGAGCTAGGAAATCTGTATCTAGTTCTGTCTCTCATATAGATATTGGTAGAATGTGTGTATATATATTTTTTTAAGGTAAAATGCATCATGAGTTTACACTCATGTACCACAAGGCTTTTACTTAATTTCATTCATTTTACACCAGAATGTCCTTTCTCTCAAACTGAAAATAGCAGTTCTCACTCACACCAACACAATTTACTTATTTACTGTACTCTAAACTACACTCACAATAGTTTCCCAATAAAAATGCCAGTGACACCCCAACGATATGCTTATTGAAAACTAAGTTTTGTGTTTGCTTGCTTGTATGTTTTTACTGGTCTTTAATCCATTGGCCTAGAGATATGCAGCCATATTACCATGTGTGAGGGTCACTTGGACTAGTTCTTCGCTCTGTGATTATTCCAATAACTGGATAAAATTTAAGTTCACGTATTTCATTTGTGACTTTCTAAGGAGTCATCTGGAAAATTACTCTTGTCTAATACTTATGTAAAAATACTTAAATTTTCCTAAAGTCAAGCCCACAGAACAAGATGAAGTCATTGAAGTCTGCCTTTTGCGCCTGTCCCTTTTTTTTCCTCATTTCTCTATGCCTAACCATTTTTATGCTTATCCTTCATTTTTCATCATAGGCAAGCATATTTTTTAACTTTTTGCTCCAATAGATACAGTTATATTATGTCCTTAATATAATACCTTTGTGTCCCCCACACTTTTTTTTTAAGCTGTTGATAGTTTATTCGTTTCCTGCCATGAGCAACACTGGAATTTTAGTAAGCCCTTCTTTCCCTCCCCATCATTTGACTTAAAGTAATATCCTTTTACTCCCACTTAGTATCTATGTCAGTGAGCTAATCCTACTTTTTATCATATTCTCCCCGCCCCCATGTTTGTTTGGTTTTTTTTGTTGTTTAATTATACTGTCTCTACATTGTCAGAGTATATAACCATGATGTAATTCTGGCAAAATGTAATGCTGTCACCCTTATAACCATCTCTCAACACTAGCCCTACAGCAAATTATGTATTTAATGCTCACCTAGTCTTTGTATCAGTGGGTCTCCAGCCATGCCGGTCGCCTAAATTGTCTTCCTTGCAGATTACTAAGGAAGGATTTGTGGAAGCAGTATTCCCTGGACCCTTGCATGTATATTCCTAACAGACTGCTGCTGACTTGAAGATCATTTTGGCTATGCATAAGATCCCTGGCTTCGTTGCCTTTTCTGACTGAGTGTCACTCTATGGACTTCTAGCATAAAGTCTGACTCTTGAAAAGTCTGATGAGATTTTAATTTTCTGACCCTTATAAGTTACTTGGTCATTTTACTTGGCTGCCCAAAGGATTTTTTTTCTTTTGTCTTTGTTTTCTACATCAGTTTTTTCAGGTATGTGGTGTGTTCTTTCAATATATAGAGTTTCAAATCTTTTTCTAATTCTGGAAATGTGGTTGAGTTATGATTTTAAGGATTTGCTCTGTTTTATTGCTTTGATTTTCTTTCTTCTTTGAAGACACTTATTATAATGTTAAGTATATATACACAACATTTATATATATGTGTGTGTGTGTGTGTGTGTGTATGTATATATATATATATATATATATATATATTTTTTTTTTTTTTTATTTGTAGTCTCACTCTGTCACCTAGGCTAGAGTGCAGTGACATGCTTCATGACCACTGCAGCCTTGACCTGCTGGGCTCAGGCAATCCTTTCACCTCAGCCTTCCAAGTAGCTGGGACTACAAGTGCATGCCACCATACCCAGCTAATTTTTTTGTTTATTGTAGAGACGATGTCTCACCAAGTTGCCCAGGCTGGTCTTGAGCCCTAGGCTCAGGCAATTCTCTCACCTCCACCTCCCAAAATGCTGGGATTACAAGATGTGAGCTACCACACCCAGCTTTATAATGTTATATTTTATTTTCTTTGCCTGTCTGCAACTTCTGAGGCTTGAATCCTTTCTATCTCTTTCTTCATTTCTTTTTGATGTTTAAAACTTTCCTTCTGGCCAGGCAAAGTGGTTCACACATGTAATCCCAACACTTTGGGAGGCCATGGTGGGAGGACTGCTTGAGTCCAGGAATTTGAGACCAGCCTATGCTGACATAGCAAGACCATCATCTCTACCAAAAAAAAAAAATGTATTTTAAAAATTAGCTGAGTGTGGTGGCACATGCCTGTAGTCCCAGCTATTCAGGAGGCTGAGGCTGAAGGATCTGCTGAGCCCAGGAGATTGAGGCTGCAGCGAGCCACTGTACTCTTGTCTGGGTGACAGAATGAGAATGAGAATCTGATTCAAAAAAAAAAAAAGAAACTTCAGTTTTGTTCCTTTTCATTTTTAAATACTCTTTAGTATTATCTGTTTTGTGTATTCCCTCTCATGCTCCCTCTTATATGGTCTTCATTTCTAAAATGGATTTTTTTTCTTTTACTTTAAATTATTTTCTAAGTGATTTTGCTACTCTGTATTCAAATCTTTCTTTTCTTCATTTCTGAGGTGCTTTTGTGTGCTTATTTGTGTTCCTTTATATTTTATTTTATTTTTTCAGTCGCTTTTGGCTCTTTTGAAGCATTAATTTAAAGTTTTCAACTGTTTTGGGGGCATGTCTCTGTGGTAAGAATGCGGTTCTCTTTTTTTTTCCCTCACAATAACTGTGCACTGGATTTGACCACAATCCTATTTTGTTAGTATATTTAAGTGGAATGAGTTTTTATGTATTTTGAGGAAGGGATAAGGCATGGGCCAGAAAATCTTTTCTAGCTTCTGGGCTCTAAAACTCCCTCTTCTGTTGTTTCCATGAAGTGCTAAAATAAGGCCCATATTTTCTTAGCCTTGTTTTCTCTGCATCCTTTCCCTTTTACCTTCCCCCTTCCTTCCCTTCAATCATATTATTACTGCCATATTCAATTTGGATTCTACTCTCAAAAGTTTTTTCTCAGGTTGACTTGACAGTAGAAGGAAGCTTAGTTGTGGATGGTTTTGAAAGTCTCTTGGCTTCATCTCACCTAAGCACCTTTAGCCATTCCTGTGGCCCCTTGCCCTCACCCTATGAATTGGATTCTGCCAGACCCTTTGCCAGTTAAACGCTGAGCTCAGAATAGTTCATCAGTCTGCTCACCATCCAGTGAGGACCTTTTGGAGACTTGGGGGCTCCTTGCCCCAAAGCCCTAGATGATAGTGAACTCTCCTCGGAGTTTCTCCTGCACAGATGTTGCTTTCCCCTGACTCAATCACTGTCAATGTTTTGGCCATGCCCCTCCCTATCTTCAGGTTAATGGACTACCTACCCAGTAACCTAATTTTCTTTTGATTATGTTTTGGGGTTTTGGTTATGCAATTCTAGTTTTCTTTTTTTGTTGTCTTTGTTGTTATTGTTGTTATAGGCAGGGAGGAGGAGCCCAGGGATTCTAGGAAATTAAAAAACAATGCTACCTTTGACACTGACACCATCATCTTCCCTGAATCTCCACTTTACTTTTTGAATAGTGCTTGAGAAGATGTTTTGCTAAATACCATCCTCCTGGATTAATGCTCAACTACTTCCAAATGTGAAAAGTTTGGTTGCAATCATACATTTTTAAGAAAATATTTTATTAAGGAAAACAAAGCAAGAAAACTACAAGTGCCTTGAAAAACAAAACACTACCACTAGTCCTATTTCTTAAAGAGAAAACTAGCTATATTTGTTATTTATTCGAAGTGAGTATGTAGGGAATGAAATTGTTACATGTATCCTTTCTAAATTAATACAGTGTGAAACCAGCAGATGCTAATTCATCAAAAGACACAATGTAGATCCAATTTAGTCTGAGTTAGGACTGTGAACTCTGAATAAATGGTAGCTTTGAGGTGGAAAAACCCCCTGAGTCATTCTGGCTTGCGTTCTGATGACCTGGATAGGTCAACACTCCTAGCCTTCTCACCTTTATCCCCCCTCAAAGGATGTCTATGGATCTGAGAATTGACTTGTTATAGCTTTAAAAATGTAGTTGCCAAATTGCTGTTGACAGTCGCATTTTTTTCTTTATGGCTTTTAACAGCCAGGTAATAATACACAAAAGGAACTCTCGGCTTTTTCTATTTTGTCCTTTTCATATTCTTGGAGGCCATTCATACCATGGAAGACAGGCTCAGCAAACGTGCTTCTTATCGTTTATGTTATGTTTGGCACCTTTTGGCAAAGGGTCCTGTTTCCTGTGGAGTTTAAATTTAGATCTCAGAGAATCTGAGAAATTCAGTAATGAAAGGGGAACTTTGGAGTTTCCTCTTTTGGAAGCTATCCTTATTAAATTCTATTAATGACTCTGTTAGACTTGATTTCCATCTTACATGAGAGAGTCCAGAATAAGAATGTGAATTGCTTCTTGTTCCTGTGACAAAGTCATTCCTTCACTCAGTGTTGAGCGCCTCCTGTGCACGAGTCTGAAGGGACTAAGGGACAGAGCTAGTGACCTCTTTTTTCATCCTATTGTTTTAAGAGTCTCTTGATAGAAAAAATCTAGTTTCTTGATAGATGCATTTAAGAAGAGATGAACAGAAATCATATCCTCACCACCTACCTAACAAGTGCTATTATTAAATTTGTCTGTCCCATAAATGTTTTTCGGAGATCCTACTTGTTAGATTTGTAAGTATAAATCACTTGGATACAATATGCAATATAAACAGTAAGTGGTCTAGTCATATAATTATTTGTGCCTTGAGTCTGAAGAGGGAAAATATCTTGGTATCTTTCGGTAGAGTTGTAGAGATGAACCTCATCTTCACCTTTCTGTGGCAACTGTGAAACTTAACTCAAAAGCTGGTACTACATGTGTTACGTTCTGTATTGGTGCCCTATCATGGGTTGTAATATTTTGGACAAAAAAGGAAAATAAATAAACAAGAACTTTTTATTTCTGCTGAAAGTCTCTCAACTAAATCCATTGTTTTCTTTCTTTGCTGTTCAGATGGTAGACACTGGCTTTCAGGTCCTATAAGGAGCCTTGGTCAGACGTACAGCATGGATGTATTTAGGAAGAGATGAACAGAAATCATATCCTCATATGGGCTGGAACAAAAGGGTATACCAAGAATGTGTAAGTTAATTAAATTATAATCAGGACAGGAAGAAACACAAGGAGCTTTGATTATCTGTGTTTCCTGTCAGAAAATAGTACCATGAAACTATCAGGGGAGCCCTGTCAGCTCTGTGTGTATTTGGCAAAAGAACAGTGAATGGAGTTGCAGTTGTCCCTTAGATTCCCAGCCTTCTCTGGTCCCTCTGCTTCCTGTGGCCCACCATGTGCTCAGCTGCTTAGTGCATGGTGCATGGGAGGCACGTCAATATCAGTGAAAGAGCACTGAGATCTGCCCTGCACCTGTGCCATGCAGCTGCTCCTGTGTACACCAAGGCAGCATTTGGATTTGCCATTTAATGGAACCTGACTGCCCCAACAGCCTTCCACAGGAGTGGTGCTGATTTGTACTTCTGCCAGCAGCCAGTATACCTACTCCCAAGTAGGACAATCAGAATGGAAGGTAGTGGCCTCTGGTTTCTAAATGTGAGAGAGTCCCAGGGCTCAGTCCTCAGATCTCTGGAGCTCCTTGTTGATATCTTAAGACTGTCTCAAAAAACTCCTCCAGCCTAGGCCTCTCCTTCAAAAGTCAGAATTGGACATCCTGCTGCCTTGTAAACGCCACTGCTGGCATGAACTCTTGATCTTCCGCCCCAACCGGCTCCTCCCCTTGTCTTTCCATCTCAGTAAGGGGCACCTCTCTCTCCTTAGCTACTCAGACCCAGATCATTAATGTTGTCCTTGATGCCTCTTTCTCTCCTACAAAACCCCACTTGTCCAGACCACCATCATCTCTTGGTTGGAGTGTCTCAGTAGCCTCCTAACTTGTCTTTCTGCTTCTCCCCTTGCTTCCTTAGAAAGTCTCCTCAACATAGCAGCTAGGGAGAATTTGTTAAAACGTGGTCCAAAGCCTGTTGTATCGCTGGTGAAAACCCTCTAATGCCTCACAGCTCGCTCAGTGTAAGAACCACAAAAATTATCATGACTCAAAGCACTCGCCATCCCCACCCCCACCCCCACCACCTGACTTCATTTCCTCTCCCCAGTCTGCTTACTCAGCCCCAGCCACCACGCCTCAGTGTTCTTCCTGCAACATGCACGCAGAAGCTCACCTCAGCACCTTGGTATCTTCCATTCATTGGATCAAGAATGCTCTTCCTCCAAATCATCACATTGCTTTCTTCTTCCCTTTTTTCAGGCTCTTGCCCCAAAGTCACTGTCTATATGAGACCTTTCTTGACAAATTTGAAAAAAATTGTAATCCAGACCACTGCCCTAGCCTTTTATTTTCCTCCTTAGCATTTATCACCACTTAACAGAAAATATTTTATCGAAATCTTTTTATTTGTTTATTTCCATGAGAGAAGATAATTCTTTGTCATTTTGTTAATGGCTATTTCTTGGCATCTAGTATAGTGCCTGGCAGACAGATGTTCAATAAATATCAATTTAACTGGTTATGAAGGTGTTAATAATAATAAAAATGCTGGAATTTATTTAGCAACTACTATGTGTCAAATGCCAGACTAAGTAATTTACATGTTATTAAGTCTCACAACAACTCAGTAGGTAGGCATTGTTACTCTTGTTTTACAAATGAGAAAATTGAGCCCCAGAGAAATTAAGTAACTTGCTTTAGGTCTCATGGCTAAGTGGAGGCACCAGAATGTGAGCCCTGACAGTCTCGTTTCCATAGCCTGCACCCTCAACTACTGTGCTCTGTAGTCTCTGTTAGGAGATGATCCAGGGACACTCTCCAACCAACTCCAGCTTACCCTTTGTCCCCTGAAGTCCACCCCCTGTCTTCTGCTGTGGTCATCAGTAATTTCCTTGTCACCCCATGTCATTGGACCTGTTGTATATTATTAATAATAGCTCTCATCTCAATTTCTCAGCAGCTTGGCCAGAGCTGCTCCTTTCTAAACACCGTCTTATGGCTTTCTTAACACCATTCTCTCCTGAATTGTACCCCATATCTTTAAAATAAAAAAGTTTTAAAAAGCACCATTCTCTTCTGGTACCATCATACCTTGCTGGTCCCTTCTTCCATAAGGCAGTTTTCAGGTGCTCCCCCTCTACCTGCTCTCAATGCCTCTAAGTTTTGGGGTTCCTCACGGCTTAGTCTTCTCCAACTAAGTTTTTCTATGAGATGATCTTATCCAAACTCACAGCATCCCGATGGACCTGTGACTACCACATCCATGTTCCCAGGCCACATTTCTTCTTATCCTTTGGGCCTATGTCTCCAGCTATCTACTCAGCATCTCCATCTGGATATCACAAAGGCACCAGCATGAACTCAGCATGGTCAAAGCCAAAGTTATAACCCTCCCCATCCTGCTAATCTGTGCGTCCTCTTCCAGTGTTCCCCATCTCAGCCATTGGCATCATCTAGGTTCCCAAACAGGTGTCTGAAGTTTATCCTGGAAGCATCTCTCTCCATCTTCCTTTATATCTAATATGTCTCTTAAATATGTTTTGAATTGACTATTTCTTTCCACCCCACTGCCACTATTCTAGTCCTAAGCCCCCCCCCCAGTCTCTCTAGGAACCCAGTCTTCCTAGCCTTCTTATTCCACTTTCAGCTCTTCCCTATCACCCTACCCTATTCTTTCCTTTGATAGCCATTTTCACATACAAACTTAGATATTTGTGGGATTATGTCATGAGTGTCTTTTCTCTCCAACTAGAATGTAAGCTCAATGAGAGCACAGAACTTACTGTTTTCCCCATTCAATCCTTAGCTCCTAGCAGCATTGTGCCTTACCTATAATAAGAAGAGGGACCAAAAAAACCAAGCAAACAAACAATGAAATTATCTTTTGGAGAGTGGACCCCTTTGTAGTATAGGCTTCCCCCACTAGGTAAGTGTTCTAGGAGCCCAACAGTATCACTGTACTAGCTAGTGTTGTT
>CAUYQG010269122.1:0-21897 GCA_963574415.1 Tarsius wallacei
GTGGCGTTGAGGAGTGGGGCCATAGGGAGATGGAAGGTTCCAGTGAGAGGGTAAGGGACAGGGCAAGGTCCCAGGGGAGGCCAGATGGGAAGGGAGCAAGCACAGTAAGACAGTAATTTAATCATACAATGTGAAAATGCACTTAGGACTCCCCCGGGGTGGTCAGCTGGGAGGGCTGGGAGGAGGAGCAGCTGGAGGTTGCTCCCTTCATCAGCATCCACTCACTACCTGCCCCCCACCCACCCACACACACCACCAGCCTATACTGACAGATCTAGAAGGCAAGGAAGGCAGGGGCCTGTTTGAGCACCAGTAGTGAGTGCCGGAAACTTCTGCAGAGTCCAGATGCCCTCTTTGCTACCAGGGAACGGGGAAAACAGGAGCCGACAACATGGGTATGCCTGGGGCCCCAACTGGCGCCTTGCTTCTTGGGACCCTGGACAGAACTTTTCTCCCCTCCTCCCTGATACCCAGGACCCTCTAGGGATAGCAGGCTGGTTTAGGACTGGTCTGCCAGGACTGGTCCCTTACACCCCACTCCACCGCCAGCTCCGGGTCTTGGCCTGCAGTCTCGGCACCTCCTGGGGTTAGAGGACAGGGTCAGCACTTACGCTTCCTTGGTTCAGAGCTTCCCTAAAACTTTCTTCACTCTGTACCCTCCTTGCACAAAACCCTTTTTAACAATGTAATCCTTACAACAACTCCAAGAAAGGTATTGTTTCCCTCTTGACACTTGAGGCTGGCATTGCAGTCTGGGGTCCAGCTCTTACCAATGCTCCTCCTTTGCTGCTTCCCTCCGAGGCATACACAGGCTCTGCCACCAGCTCTAGCTCTCCCTGGGCCGCCCTCTGGGGACCTAAGACCAGCCCAGCAAGGCAGAAGGCTCCCAGGGGCCAGGTGGCTGTCTTGGCCTCCAAACACCTGGAGCTTTGGAGGCAGGTGGCAGTCTTGGCCTCCAAACACCTGGAGCTTTGGAGGCAGGAGCTCGGCACCCCCACACTGAGGCCCCTCAAGGCTTTGCCAAGTGTTGGTTTCCCAGTTAAAAGAGGGCTGTTGGCTGGAGAAGACTGAAAAGTGAAGTGGGAATGAAACACTCATTCAAAGAAGGTGTTTAAATGCTCAGCAGAGAATAGAAATATTTTTCTAAAAAACTCTCCAAGGATTTGGGTGCCCTGAGCCTCTTCTGGGACACAGTGAACAGAGAGAGGAGGATAGAGTCAGACAAGAGAGACATGGAAACATCATGCCTGGACTATACTCTCCATGTGCCCTGGGGTCGAGGCAAGAGTCCAGCCCTACCCCACCCCACCTAGGCAGGCTATTCCTTCAGTAAGGGGAGGGGATTTGATGGTCCTTGGTCATCCTTAGTGTCCCTGTCTCCATCGTGCCTGGTGGGCCTCCCTATAAGAGGATAGCCCAAGCCCCCTCCCTGAGAGATGCTGGGCCTTGCTCAGGGCAGCCAAAGGCCAGGCCAGCTGAGCCCTAACGAGCAGACACAGCTACAGGGAAGAAGCGCTGGGGCAGGGGAGCCAGTCCTGCCACTCCCCTCCAGGTTTGGCTATTGCCCAGGCCCAGGGAGGCTGAGCTCCCCGCAAGAATCAACGCCATACACACCTGAGGATGGGGGACAGCCAGGCAGGACCAAGCCAGAAGAAGCACAGAGACCCATCAGGAAAGATTGGCATGAGTTGGCCCAAGCCTGAGGGAAAAAGATGTCCCTGACGTAGCTCCGAAGGAAGGACATTCAGATGGCCCCACGGCAAGTCCTGGTTGATCTGGCCCAGTCTCTCTTGGATGTCATCCTGGTGCCCTTGCTCATACTGTCATAGTGATCTTCTGGACATAAGTCCTGTCCTTCGTGGCAGTGTCTCCTCTGTGGCCGTGGGCCCTGCCCTTCTGTGTGGGGTCTGCAGCGGCCCACCCCAGTTCCCTGCTGCAGGGTAGCAGCCCCTTCTCTGTAGACGGTTCAAAGTGTCTGGAGGTGTCCTGCTGTGGGGGAGCCATGCCATGGGGGTGACCTGCCATGGGAGAGCCCCATGAGCAGTTCACTAGGACGGTACAGGCACTGCAAAATTCATTCTGGATGGAAATATAACTGGTGCCTGCAACTTTCTTTGAAATGCCTGATAAATAGAACAGGTTGATGAATGTATAAAGAGATCGACGTGTGGTAAAGCAAGTTGAAGGAAATGTTATGGAAGGACGGTTGTGGTAGGTATTTGGGTGCCCACTTAAGAATTTTTTCAACTTTTTCTGTTGGAAAATGCCTGTAACAAAACATTAAAGATAGCATATCCCTGCATGGGGAGGCCAGAAGAGATAAAGTCAATTTTCTGCAGGACAGGCCTAGCTGGGCAGCTCAGCTTGCCCCAGGAGTTCCCTTTCAGTCTAGAAAAGCGTTGTGTTTTTCTTCACTGTTTTTTTACCCTTTGTTTGACCTCTGTATCTGAAAGCAGCAACACACTCCTGTCATTAGTAGAGGCTCCCTATGGCAATGAATTTTGGGGGTAAGAGCTATGTGTGTTTTAAGAAATCCCAAGAAGATCTAAGATGCCCCATGGAGTCTGAAGAGCAGGCTGGGCTTTACAAACAGACACTGTGGCTTCCTGACAATCCAGGCATTTATTTATCTGTTGTCCTTGCCTTGTCTCAGCAGATTTGGATGTTGGGGGAGAGGTGCTCTGGACATAAAGCACCATAGCTCCTGGGACTGAAACAGCAAGCCAACAGCAATTGAGAAGGGCTCTTCTGGACTTGCTGTTATTACCCATGTAGGATAGGATAGATCTAGTTCCTGGGAACTCCCTATAGAGCTCGTCTGGGAATGAACTGGAGACTGGTATCTGCAAGGCACCCTGGTTTACAAGGGGGTGGCCTGTGAAGGATCTGGCAGGAGGCTTCCATCCAGGTCTTTAAGCACAGGACCTGGCCAGAGGCCCACCAAGGCTTGGCACCTGGGGCAAGGGACTGTCCCCAGGTCCTCTCTAGGCTCCTTCTAGGATGGTTCTCAGACCTTGGCCAGAAAATGGTTTCTGCCAGCATTAGGAGCTGGCCTTGTCACTGGGTTACAGCCAGGAAGCTGACTGGAATGTGCCCAGAAGAGCCAGGAGAACTGGCTGGTGGGCACACTGGGGAGGCAAAGTCAAGGGACACCTTCCAGTCATAGTTTGGTGAAGTTGGGGTGGGCTCCAGGGCCTCCTCTTTCCTGTGATGTCACTGGAGGTGAGACCTGCATGGCATTCCTTGTGATGTCCTGGCGGGGAGACCTCCAACACAATATGGTGAAGGTCAGGTCATAAAGTCACTCTGCATGATATCAGCAGGGGTCAGGGCATTCCATGTGATGTCAGGGGTAGCCAGTCTCCGTGATGTTCCATGAGGTAACTCTAGGGGTGGGACTGCTAATGTCACCGGGGTGGGCCATCAAGCCATTTTAGGTGATGTCACTAGGCCCTCTAGAATTTTGCTTCTCATGTGCTGTCACTGTGGGTGGGGCCACCACAGCATCCAGCATGCTATTACTGGCTGCCAGGCATGAAGAATTTGGCACTGTGCATGATGTCATGGGAAGTATAGTCTGAGCTATGGTGGCATATCCCAAGTAGTGTCCTAGGAGGAGTTCCCAGGGCAGAGTCTCTCGGTAGCATTTTGTGTGGTCACACTGGAGATGGGGCCTTCAGACTCCAACAGTCTGTGACATCAGTGGGGTGCAGGATTTGGGAACTGACCCCACACCTGTACTTTCTCTTTTGAAGGTATGAAGCTAACTACAGGGCCCTCAGCCCTGCCCCATTTCCCAGCTGGCCTTGCTCACCCAGGCAGCTCCTTCTACCTTCTGCACATCTGCCATGGTAGCACAAAGCACCTGGCACTATGGTGTTCTTGTGTGGATACATTTATCCTGCCTGCTGGCCTCGCTGTGTCTCTAGGGTAATACTGAGTCTTAGTTCCTGCATCTCCATTTTCTCCTGGAGTCTGAAAAGTGCTCCATGGGTTTGCAGGGTGTAAGGGTTATTGCAGGTTAACCAGGGTCACAAACAGCCCCCAAAGCTTAATAGCTTACTTAGCACAACAAAAGTTTCTCACCCCTGTAATGTTCAATACAGTACTCCTTAATTCTCTTTCCTTCAATACGTGATTCAGGATCCAGGTCCCTTCCAGTCAGCAGCTTGGCCGTCCTCCTCTCGATCCTCTGTGTCCAGTCAGCCAACAAGCAGAGATCACAAGGATGGTTGCTAGGGGCACACCTGGAAGTGGAGTGTATAGCTTCTGCCCTTATTCAACTGGCCAGCGCTGGTCCATGGCCACAGTCAGATACAAATTGCTAAGAAATGTGGTAGCCTTTGTCAAGAAGAACGACAAGGCTTGGCAAGCATCTGGTACTGGCCATAGTGAGCAAAAGACAAAACAATGGCCTCTACTGGATGCTTCCGGTGACTCTTCCCTAAGGACTGGCTTAACCTCAAAACCACCCTCCTTATGCTCACCTCCCCCTCTGCTGTTCAATCAGATCACGCCAGGCAGCAAAGCAGCCCAGTCCCAGCTCAGCCAGGGTGACCTCGTGGTGGCCATTGACGGCGTCAACACAGACACCATGACCCACCTGGAGGCCCAGAACAAGATCAAATCTGCCAGCTACAACCTGAGCCTCACCCTGCAGAAGTAGGTGGAAGCTCTCCAGAGTGGGGGGGGGGGTGGCAGCTTGGGGGGGGGCGTGGGGTAGGGAGCAGGGAAGAGGGGTTGTCCCATAGTAATTGCATGGGCCCAGCCCTGTGCTACAGAACTGTGTGGGAAGGTAAGGACAACCCTGAACCGGAGGGTCTGGTCCAAGTTATTGTCAAGCACCTGGAGGCAGACATTACTGCCTCATTTTACAAATAGGGCTCAGAGAAGGTGGTCCCAATGCAGCCAGTACATGGGCCATCAGGCCAGGAAACTAGGTCTTCTCTGCTTCGTTTTTGCCCAGGAAGCCTCCTAATGGTCATAGGTACTGATCAAGGTGACTTGTCAATCCTTGTCAGGCCAAGAGCCTCCTTAGGGAGACCCATTCCATGGGGTGGACAGTGGGCCTAAGGCCCCCTGACCCAGTTGCTCTCCTCTCCCTGGTTCCAGGATTGACTTCCTCACTTGGTCCCATTTCTGGTTTTTCCAGGTCAAAGCGTCCTATTTCCATCTCCTCGACAGCACCCCCGGTCCAGTCCCCTCTGCCGGTGATCCCCCACCAGAAGGTAGGTGCAAACCGTCAGCGGTGGGGTCCACTCTTAGCCATGGTTCCTGGAGTACAGCTGCTGGCCTTCCTGCCTGATCTTTGGCTGGCCCAACGGGGATGAGGCGGTGTAATCATCCCTGCCCCATCGCTTCCCTTGCTGTGGCTAACCCTGGGTTAGTAGACCAGGCCTTTGGAAGAGGTGTTCAAGCGCCCCACAAAACACTGAATGTGGGAGTGCCCATTTCAGTCAGATGCTCAGTGGAGGTCTTAATGACAGGCAAGGGCAGCAAGGGAGGCCACACCCTGGCCCCAGACCTCACCATTGTGCTCTGGGCCTTGCCAAGCTCCAAGCAGCTCAACCCTGAGGGCTCAAGGTGCCCAAGACCCAAAGCACAGGAGACCCACCCTACTGCTCCTCCAGTCTGCTCCCCCTGTGTGACCTCAGACTGACACCCTCCTGTGGGACAGATTGGCAGGATGGGGAGAGGGGAGAAGAAGAGGCTGACAGGGCCAGGGTGGGTTATAGACTGGGGAAATGGGCAGAGGGTTGCTTAGGAGACGCTTACAGGGGTGGACTGAGAGGCCCAAATGTCAGCCCAACTACTTCCTCAGTTTCCCCTCCTGTACCTCCACCTTACCTGCCCACTGCCAGCCCAGGGAACTCATCTCACTGGCCATGTGGGGCCAATAGGATGGGAAGCTGGACCATGTTCACCAAATGCCTACTCTCAGGGGAAGGAGGAACAGATACGGGATAGAGGAGCCTTCCACCGTTCCTTGGGCTTACATGCCCTTCCTCAGGCCATGGAGCCAGCTGGCTTGTTGTGGCTTCTGTGCAGGGCTTTGCATTCTGCTCAGCTGGAGGCCGGGCTCCGGGCCAGGAGCTGTGTGCCTCCCGTTCCTCCACCAGCACCCTTCCCCTCCAGGTGCCCCTCCAGGCACTCTGGGCAGCAGGCTGCTGGACGCTCCCATTAACATGTCTGTTTCAGGTCCCCGCAGAAGCGCTGGGATGTGTGTGGCCTCTAACCGCTCTCTTCTCTCTCCCTTGCATGGCGCTGCCTTGTGCCAGGACTCTGCTGTGGACACGAACGGCAGCCTGGTGGCACCCAGCCCTGAAGCGAGGGCCAGCCCAGGCACCCCGGAGCTCAGGCCCACCTTTAGCCCTGCCTTCTCCCAGTCCTCCGCCTTCTCCTCACACAAGGAGGCCTCTGATCCCGGCCCTCTGCGGGCCAGTCCAGGGGCCAAGACCAGCCCTGAGGGGACCCGGGACCCACTTGGCCCGAGAGTCCTGCTGGGCTCAAGCCAGCCAAGGCTGTATAACAACCCCATTGGCCTGTACTCGGCAGAGACCCTGAGGGAGATGGCTCAGATGTACCAGATGAGCCTCCGAGGGAAGGCCTCAGGTGCTGGACTCCCAGGAGGGTAGGTAACGGGCACACAGTTCTCCACTGGTGGTCTGGGGCCACCTGGGTCCTCGGTGCTCGGCAGAGGCCTAGTCAGGTGGTCAGAGCAAGGAGCTGGCCCCCAGCCAGCCAGCCCCAAGCACATGAAGCAGCTCAGCCTGTGAATAACGCAAGCAATGACCCTGTCAACATTTGCCATCAGCTGGGCATGTTACTGCTTCACACAACCACCCTCGAATGACGTGTCAGGGTTCGCAGAGCAGAAAACAGAGGCTCAGAAAAGGTTAAGTCACAGTCCAGTTGCCCAGCTACTAAGTGACCACGCCAGCCTAAGTGCAAGAAACTCTGACTTCCAAAACTTTCACACCAGACCTCCCCCAAAATGGGACAGCAGAGCCTGCTGCCTTTAGGAGCCATGAGCTGGTCCTCACCCTCTGGGAGAATTGAGGCAGGAGCAGGGAAGAGTTAGAGAGGAGGAAGGATGAGTAATTTAGGGCTGGAAGTAGTCTGGGAAGGTTGCCTGGAGAAGGGAGTATCTGAGTTGTATACAAAGAGATTAAGCAATGATGTGAGGGGAGTGGGCTTTGCAGGACTGACCCAGGCCAGTGTGGGGCAGTAAGGAAGCAGGACCCTGAGGAGAAAAGGGCTGTGGAGGAGAAGAGCAGCCATGTGCCTCTATGGCCCAACTGGAGCACAGGAGTTAAAAGTAATGGGGCTGGCATCATGAAAGGGCTGAGGGGAGTCCCCACACTGAGCATGTGTTCACTCACTTTAATTTCTACCATCGCACCCCCTACACACTGCCCCATGCTGTCAGTATCATTACCTCTGGTGCCAAAGGCAGAGCAGGCAGAGTTAAGGCAATACAGCCTAGCTCAGGGTTTCCACCCGCACAGTGGGTAGAATCACACTGTCACGTCTCGGGATTACTGGGTGGATAAAGGAGATAACAAGTGTAAAGTTCCAAGTTTCATCTTGTCATGCACTCACTACATAGCACCTGGTATTGCCATTGCCTCGAGTCACCCAGTGCGTACACAGAAGAGTCAAAATGAGAACCTGGTCAGTCTGACCCAAGCCCATGCCCTTCCCTGTCTCTGCCCTTGCTTCAGAAGTCCCCTGTGCCACAAGCTCACTACTCCCTGTGAGTCTCCAGCCTCCCCAGCTCCCCAAACCTCTTGCTGGGGTCCTGGGTAAAGCCGGCTTCTGGCACTCCATGGCTTCCCTCATCTGATGTTATATATACCCCCGGGGTTCCCCAGCAAACTCAGGGAATGGTAGACCAGAGATGGCCTTCCTGTCTTGCCTTTGTTGGGCTGGTGGATCTTCCTGGTCCTCTCCAGGCGGGGAGGTTGGCCCTTGGTGTCATGGAACGTGCAAGAGGCCCACCTGCAGTGATAATAATGTTAAGACTTCACTCTGGGCTGGAGGCCAGCTAATGGTCCACATGCCTTATCACTCAGAAACTCTAACAGCTCTCTCAGCAATTCCAGAGTTGGGCATTATATCCCCCATCTTACAGCTGGAAAATAGACGCTCAGAGAGGGTAAGTAACTTGCTCGAGGTCACACAGCTAGTAAGCGGCAGACAGAACTGGCTCTAGGGTCTGTCTAGCTCCACCCTGCATTGAGACAGGGACCTATCTACCTGTTAGGGAAGTCAGGGGCCAGCCCCATCCTGTTTCCTATGATTCCCGAGATACCCTTCCGTTGGCACAGGAGCTTCCCAGAACCTGATGAATGTGTAAATTATCACTTGATACTCAGAGCAGCAGAGTTCAACAGTTTCCTCCAAGGGACAATGTGGGGGAATGCAGGAGGTACTTCATCCAAAGTAAAACCTGATGCAGCTGTCCTGGGCAGTGTTGGCAGGAGGGGCTGGAACTGGCTAGCCCGGGGCAGCCTCTGCTAGGCGGAGGCCACCACCTTTGCTAAGTGTCTAACTGCTCGTAGGCAACAGAGTCGCAAGTGCTAATCTCTGTGTCCATCCATTGCATGCTTATCCCATGCTGAGACCTTTACACTCAGGACCCGTTTAGTCTGCATGACTCACCTGTGTGGTGGGCACCACAATCTGGTTTTTATGAATAAGAAAACTGAGGCCAAGACAGATGGGTAATTGCCCAGAGATATAGCGCTAGGAAGAGGCAGGGTCAGGATTTGAACGCTGTCCTGTCTGGCTCCAAAAGGAAGCCCCTTTCCTTACACTTTCCTCTGGGCAGCTTGCAATGTGATTCCTCGGCAGCTTGTATCCTCTTGGGAGGCGTGGAGAGGAACAGATGGGGAGCAAAGGTAGGCAGGCCTGAGCATCCCTGTAGGCCCTTCTTCTCATCCCCTCTGGGGCTGGCACTGAAGGGCGGCGTCCTTCAGGCCACTTGGTGCGAGGGCCCTGGGCCCATCTTGCGTCTTCGGTTCATCTTCTCCAAGGCCAGGACACTGGCTGCTCTCTGAGATGTGTCTGCTGCCGTCATCCCAGTCCCTCGGGTCCCTGGGTGGGCGGCGGGGAGGCGCTGTTGAGCAGCAGCGGAGGAGAATAAATGCCAAAGAAGGAGCTGGCTGCCGGGGCAGGGCAGAGAAAGCCCCCACCCTACCAGGCCAACACTGCCCTCTGCAGGGGAACACTGGGCTGGTCAAGGCAGAAGCTAACCCTGCAGCTGTCAGCCCTGGCCAAAAATGGAGAAGGAATGGAGCTCCACGCTGGCCCTTTCCTAATATAGCTCCGCTTGCAGTTATTTTGGGCCTGGGAGAACAGAGGGAATTTCATCAGCTCTGAGACAGTGGTGAGTCTGGGGCAAAGCAGGACCACTGTGCAGCTCTCTGGGCCTGGGGACCCCTGAGTTGGCCTGGCTCCCTGGGGCTCTGGCCATGGGATGACCAGAGCCAGGCCAAGTGGGTCCCAGGCTCCCCTAGCCAGAGCTCACGGTGGGCAGATCCAGGAAGAAGGCATGTTCCATGTCCATGTTCCAGGAGCGTTGCTCTCAGATAAGAGTGAGGGCCAAAGTCCCTCTATGGTGCTAGGCCAGGCTGCCTCAGTTAGGGACTTTCCTGTGCCAAGCCTTGGACTCACACCTCTCCCTGAGCCTCCTCACTCCCCCATCTGGCCTCACTGCTAGTCCACTGGTCCTTTGGGAGTGGTCACTGGGGCTCCACTGCACCCCAGGATAGGGGCCAGGACTACCCACCCCTCTTCTTGGAGGTAAAGCAGGTCTGGGAGCCATGGGTAATCCTACCACACACCCCAAGCTCCAGTGCCACAACAATACCCACTCAGAGAGTGGAACACCAGAGCTGCCCCCATGAAACAACGCTAAGTCCAGAGCTACTGCCTGGCAGGGAGACACCTGGGCCTCAGCCCTTTCCACAGTGGCCACAGCTGGTTGTGTCTCCATCCTCAGTTTCCTTTCCAGGGTCTATAGCCAGGCAACATGGTGGGGGAGGATTCATGTACATGCTGTCAGTGCCCATGAAGATGAACAAGAAAACCCTCTCCGTGGCAAAGCTGAGGGCACTGGGGCCCCACCAAGGGGGAAACGCTGCTGAGGCGAAATCTCTGACCCAAACTAAGGGTCCCAGAGGCCGCGATGACTGAATTCTCTCCCTTCTTGCCTCCTCACTCTTTTCTCCCAGTGCAGTGCGGGCTGGTTCTGCCTTCACAAGGACCAGTTCTGAGGATGTCCCAGTGCTTAAACTCCCCCTGGCAGGAGCCTCACTCTGACACCCTGTCTTCATTGCCCTTTCTCTCCTCCTCAGGTGGTAGCCAACTCTCCAGCCAAGTTAGTATCAAAGGACAGCATGTGTGTGCACTTGCGTGCCAATCCCAGCATGCATCTGCGTGTCTGGCGTGAAGAGTGTGCGCCTGTCAGCATGTGTACATGCGTGTGTGCATGTGTGAGTGGGGGTGCATTTGTGCCCCTGGGCGAGCCTGCATGTGTGTGACTCTGGAGTGTGAAGTGGAAGCATTGGCGGGAGGAGAGGGGGCTCCATCTGATGGTTCCAATTTCATTCCCAATTTCCTGCTGCAGCTGCTTAAGACATGCACAGGCTGGCTCTGGGGATGGGGGTGGGGGGATGCCGTGCTGCCACTGAGCCTGTGTGAGCCTGAAGACCTTTCTGTCCTGGTGGGACCCCTCAGAAGGGCTGCGCCTGATCCTGTCTTTATCCGGGAAGCATACCTATCCGCTGGAGGGAAGAGCCTCCCCTGGCTAGAGTCTGGCCGGCCACACAGTGAGCAGGACTTGAGGGGGCCTGGGCAGCCAGCGCCCTGCTCTAAGGAAGAAACACATGCACTGAAGCGTCTGGAAAAGCAGAGCCCCAGGCAACTGCAGGATGAGTCCCTTTATGGAGGAACTTCGCTCAGAATCCCTGGGGGTGCCCTGTGGGGCTGCTTTTCGCCTTTGGGGCGTTCTGGACTTGGCTTGGACTGCTGCTGCCTCTCACACTGGCCCAGTTCCTGTTCCCAACCCCCAGCCCCCGCTCCCCCGCTCCCCGCTCCCCCTGCCTCCCCTGCTGTGTGTGGGGGGAGATCTCTCCATGCCTGGAACCCTCTGCAGACCCTGGGAGGTGGTTCAAGCTGAGCCAGGCCCTGCAGGGAATCTGGGAAAGCCTTGGTGGGCAAAAAAAACCTTCTGCACTGAGCTTTGGGAGGGTGCCAAGGATTTTTCCTGACCAGGACCAGCTCACCCACACTCGACGGTCTTGGTTCGCCTATGTGGGATCAGGGCCTCAGCTTTGGGAGATCTCTCTCGACACCGACCACCCCCAGCCTTTGCCGTGACCACCCATGTAACCACCACCTGTTACCCTTTTCTCCCCCCCACCTGTCCACACACCCTTCCCCCAGCGCCGACTTCCAGGAACGCTTCAACCCCAGCGCCCTAAAGGACTCGGCCCTGTCCACCCACAAGCCCATTGAGGTGAAGGGGCTGGGCGGCAAGGCCACCATCATCCATGCACAGTACAACACGCCCATCAGCATGTACTCCCAGGATGCCATCATGGACGCCATCGCTGGGCAGGCCCAGGCCCAGGGAAGTGACTTCAGTGGGTAAGCACCTCTCCTCCTCCACGGTCACTCAGCGTCTCCACCACTCACCAGGGCTCGTCGTCCATGGAGCTCTAGGGGACCAGGCCAGTGGGGCGCCATCAGGACCAGCTTTCCTCCCTCACCTAGGAGCTCCTGGTGGCACAGCCCTTGGAGAGTAGCCAGCCTCCTCCAGGGCCTTCTGGAACACGCTTGTCGTCTCTTCAGAACCTCTCTCACAATCAGTTTTAGGAGAAAGGTAGAGAAATGCAGAACACGGTGGTTCCTCAAAGTGCCTTTCACAGCCTCTGCATTTTCCCAGTCTCCATGAGGGGGCTGGCCTAGAAACAGACTTTGGCAATCCTCTTCACAAGGAGCACATTCTGGAGACCCCAGGCCTCTCACAAACTAAGTTGTTCTCTGGGGAGGAGGGAAGCTGTCGTGTTCTTCTATCGATGAGAGTTGACTCAAATACATAACAGGGTTTCAGGTTTGAGAAGGGGCCTGACATCAACCATCCAAGGTGCTGTTGGCAGTCAGTCCCACTGCCTGGCCTCAAGGCAGTGGGATTTAAAACATCCTTGGAGCCTGGACGTTTCCCATTAGCTGTGGTTGGGGAATTTGAGGATTAAGTGGGAAAGAACTGACTGAAAATCAACTGCGGATGGAAAATGCTAATAGTGCAAACATTAATGGGGACCTCTCTCTCTCTGTGTTAATGTTTCTCTCTCTCTCTCTCTCTCTCTCTGTGTGTGTGTGTGTGTGTGTGTGTTTGTGTGTGTGTGTGTGTGTGTCTGTCTCTCTCTCTCTCTCTGTGTCTTTGTCTTTCTTTCTCTCTGTGTGTGTGTGTTTCTGTTGTCTCTCTTTCTTAACACACAGTCTCTTACTATGTTCTACGTGGGAATACCAACCACAGTGTTGACTTACAAAACTGGTTGTTTATCTCTTTGAGCAACAGCTTATTCCTGGGTCAGCAATTCATGGCAGAAAGTCTTAAAATGACGGCTCTACCTTTTTCTGAAGCTAGGAAAACAGGTGTTATAAGAGGGATTGAGGAGTTAAAAGGTCTCCGAGATTTCCTGCTGCACTTGGCCTTTCCAAAGACCAGTCTTGAGGCCCTGATGTACAATGCAGGCTGTAAAGGGCAGGCTCCAGAGGCCAAAATGTAGAACCTTGCTGTGGACTTCCTGGGCTCTCCTGGTCCTAGGGAGCCTGGCACCCCCAACCCAACCCTCCAGGGTGCAGTACTTCCTCTGGGCCACCAGGGGGCAGAGGCCACCAACATCTGGGCAATCTTGATTTATTTAATTCCACCATTCAAAGCAGAAAATATGACCATGCACACAACTATTAGCTCATGTGTATCCAGAAAAACAAGGCTGCCTGACTAAGCCCAAGAGCTAAAATGGATTTCCTGTTAACATTTGTTTGCCATGTGTGTCCTTGGTGTGCTCTTAAAAGTGGTATTAGCAGCCAAAGGAACGTGAAGTGGGGAATAATAGAACAGCTCTTCACTAACCGTGTATTTTCTGCACCTTAGGAAGACTGCTCTCATTTGGTTTTACCACTAGGGCAGGCATCCATAATTTTTGGAACATGATTCACTATGGATCAATCCAGGCTTCTCAAAGGACCTTTCCCATCTGCCTCCTGTCCCCTCACCCCCCCTCCCTTTCCCTCCCCTTGCGTGCCAGGAAAAGATCCTCCTCTCCCCTTCCTTTTAACACAGGCACGCTAGGCTGACGCTGCCGTGGTGTCTAGGGGTAACCCTCTCGGCCATAACGTGCTCCCATTTCTGCTGTTAATTTCCATGGTTCCTTCCTCACTGACCAATTTTTTTCTCTTTCTCTTCCTCCTTCACCCACCCCACACCCATAACTCATTTCTGACCCTAACCCTGCTCTCTTGTGTGCGCCACCCCTCTGCCATCCCATTGATGGACGCGCACTCACGGCTGGGTTTTCCTCTGCTTGACAGGGCGTCGCCACTGGCGTAAGTAGACTCTACAGTGTCTGTCCCGTCATCCGTCTGTCTGGCTGCGGGATGGTGTATGGGTTTGGTGGGATGTGTCTGAAGACCAGTGGCCAGGCCATGTGCTCTGTCCATGTTCTTCCTCACACCCACCTCACAGCCATATGACGTCCCTTGCAGCCTTTACAGGCAAATACTTGTCTCCTGGGGTTTGCCCCCCAGATAATGTCACTGTGGTCACAGAAGTCACAGAGGAACGACACTCATGCCGCACTCCTCCCCAGGCTGGGGTGCCTGCCTGCATTCTCCTCACCATGCTTCTGGGTAGCTCTCCTCAGCCTCTCCTATCTGCACTGGGGTAGCACACACCTGGATGTTCAAGGTTAAAGAGTGACAAGGTAGCCTATTAGAGGCCACTGCCCAGAATCCTCATGGAAGCAGGTTATGTAGGAGCTGGTGCCTGCCATGGCCATGGGAGGTGATAGATGAGTGCGGTCTGGGGGCAGTGCATAGTGGAGTAAAGGCAGAGGTGACCTTGATGTTGCCATGATCATGGAGTGTTTCTGTGGCAAGAAGAACAAACTGAGTGCGGCTCCAGAGAGCAAACCCTGAGCCCAGAGGCCCAGGGGCCTGTTCCGTCCTTTCTGCATATATTCTCCCTGGGCCTCCATGTCTTGAAAGGCACAGCAATTCCTTTACCTGACTCCTAGTCTCTGCTGCGGCAGCAACATAGCACAGTTGGTAGGAAATGAAACCAGCAATGTCCTGGCAGATTTCTTGTCCCTCTGGAGCTGAGAACGGCACAAGGGAATGCCTCGTGAGTACATTCCAGGGAAATGGCAGCAAACACCTTCCGCCTGCTCTGCGGAGATATCTTAGGGGCAGAGCCTGGGCTTGGGTCCACGCCTTCCCTCTCCCATGGCACAATCCATACTCCCTCCTTCCCTCTCTTCCTAGCGGGCCAAGAGCCAGGACCCGGGAGACCTAGTCACGCCTTCTTACTGCCCATCTCTTCCAAGGACTTCAGGAGCCCTTGAGACCTCTCCCTACGCTTCTCCCTAGCTGGACCCCAGAGGGGCCTGCTGGTCTTCCCCCTCTGATCCCAACCACAGGCTTCCAGTACCTGCAGCTCTCTGAGCCAGGGAAGAGTCTTCAGGGAAACAGGGGCAGCTCCTCCCAAGCTTGATCGCCTTTTTCCACTTCTGCTCTTGTAGCTCACCTGGGGCCAGACACAAGGACCCATCCTGAGAGGCTAAGCCAGTTCTCTGTCAGCTCCTTGCAGAGAGTAGATGACATGGGCTCTAGGGAGATCCCTCTCCTAGCCAGCCTGCTTTCTGGGGGGCATGGGGAGGCAGACAAGAGGATGCTGGACAAGGCATGTCGGGGCTGGGCCATGTCTCTGGGCACGGAGCATCTGGGTCTGTGTAGGGCCCCAGTGGAAAGAAGTGGACTTCCTAAGCCCTTGTCACTACAGAGGGCCTGATAGAAAGGACACTGGACTGGAAGCCGGGAAACTAGAGTTCTAGCTCAATGGGGCCCCTGTCTTCTGTAACCTGGAGCTAGTTGGCTGGCCTCTCAAGACCTCAGTTTCAGCATCTATAGGAGGAGAGGGTTAGGTCAGCAGTCTATTATTGCTGTGAGTTTCACCTGAGCCCTCCCTGACCTCTGAGAGCGTGGATTGAGTGGACAGATCCTCCAGACGCCTGGACACCTATAAGACTTTCGATCATTGCCCACCCTGCAGTCTGATCTGGGATAGAAGGCACTAGACTCAAGGGGCTTTGGGGTCCCTTCGGGCTCTGATCTGGTATTCGTTCATTCAGCTAAAAACATTGAGCAGCTACCTTGTGCCAGAACCTGAGAGTCTAAAGGAAGGCCACCAGATCCCCCTCAAAAAGATGTACTGCCTTGAGACAGAAGATTGCTGCCTCCCTGCCCCCACCCCCATGCTCCACTCCCAACGCCCCCAGGCCAGAAACCCCTGTCCCCACAGGCTTTGCCATGGCTGTGGGTCTTACTTCCTTGTTTCTCACACCACCTCCCAGTCAAGTCTGCCTGCTTGTGCTGAGCCCAGAGCCTCTTCCAGGGCAGTCACAGCATTGGCAGCTCCCTGTGTGAATCCAGAGGTGTGAGGAGGGCAGTAGATGGACCCTGAAGAGGCCTCTAGATCCTCCAAATGGCCTGTCCTCTCCCAGCCCCAAACTTGGGACCCGCTCAGGGAGGTAGAAATTACTTGGAGAAGACCTCTTCTGTTTCCTTCTCCGCTAAAGGGAGAATCTTCAGGTCTGGGCTTGGAGTTAACACTGGGAAAGGACAGACCAGAGGGATCTGAACCTCTTGACCCTCCGTGATGGAGAGGAGTCACTGCCTCACTGTGACCACCTTGAGCACCGAGGACCCAGGCCACACCCTTGTCTCAGGTTCTCAGATAGTGATGGGCAAGGGCGAGGTGGGTGCAGACAGTAGGGGTTACCAACAGGCACAGGGAGAGGGGACACAGTTGGAGGTGGGAGCCAGACTCCAGTCTAGCCCTCGCCCACGGCTTCTTTCCACATTGCAGGAGTCTTCCTGTTAAAGACCTTGCCGTAGACAGTGCCTCTCCCGTGTACCAGGCTGTGATTAAGAACCAGAGCAAGCCGGAAGAGGAGGCTGATGAGTGGGCCCGCCGTTCCTCCAACCTGCAGTCTCGCTCCTTCCGCATCCTGGCCCAGATGACTGGGACGGAATTCAGTGAGTGAGGGTTGTCAGGGGTGGGCACAGAGATGGGAGATGCTGAGGGGAGCATGAGGGTCCTGGGTTCGGCTCTGCAGAAGCCAGGGTGCCCAACCACCGGACCAGGAAAATGGGTTGCCCTTGATGGATGGATACTAGTGGCCGGTGGAGCTCCTCTGGGCCTTTCAGACGGTCTGTCCAATGACGGCAGTCTTCTGCTCCACTCCTGATTCCAACAGTGGGCAGCAGGCTTGTCATGCAGCTTCCAGGCCAAGTGACTGCCCATGGCTAGGATGAAGACCTTAGGCCGCACCCCTGACTCCCTCCCAATGTCCCTGGGCCCTCTGCCCAGCACACAGTCTTTCCTTTCCACAATGGACAGGCTGGGGGACAGTGACCGTACAGGGCCTGGGTGAATCCTGGGGACTCAGTGTCCACAGAGTTGCAGCGGCTTTTCTTGTTGTGTTCCCTCTTATCTCCTGACCACCCCTTTTCTATCCACAGTGCAAGACCCTGATGAGGAAGCTCTGCGAAGGTCAAGGTAGGTACCTGGACTCAGGATACATGGCCTTGCCCTCTAACCCCATCCCTCCCAGAGTAGCCCCCAGGCCACATAACTCATGGAAGGAACCTCTCGAGTTCATGGATTTGGAAAGCCTGGCCCTTAAAGGGCTCCAGCAGACGCTGGCTTGAGACAGCCATCCTGGGTCAGTGAAGCAGGTCCCTGGACCTGAGTCTCTATCCCCCAGGCCCAGGCTACAGGAGTGAAGGCTTTGGGCTCTCCTGGCTCTGTCCCTGGGCAGGGGCAGGGCTGCTTTGGCCTTCGCTGGGCTGTTGAGAATGAGGGCATCTCTCCATGTGAGGGAACCAGGCTGGGCACTTTGCCTACCCACACATCTCAGGGCCTGTCCCCCTGTGAGTCTGAAGACTGAGCAATGGGAAGCAGGCACACAGGGGGATATACTGGGCATGAATGCCTGATCCCTGATCTCACCTGTCCAAACCTGCATTGATGTACCAGTTCTGCAAATTACTCAAAGCAGGACAGCTGCTAAAATGAAAGACAGGCCCTGAACATGAGGGAGGGGCTATGCAGAGCTGGGGTCTCAGGGCAAGGCTTCCCTATCAGTGGTAGGTCTGAGGCCACAGCCACGAACCACCATTGTGGCCCATCATGGGCTCTAGGGAGGCCCATCAGGCACTCATGGCCCTGGGCATGAAGGAGGCATGTTGCCCTGGAACCCACTGGAACCCACTTGGGTCTTCCATGGTGAGGCATGGGGCTCAGTGTGATTGTATGTACACTTCTGGTAGCAAATATGTCGTCTGCATGTTCTTCCTGGCACAGTCTACCTTGGGCCAGCACATCCTGTGGCAGCCTTTCTATGAGGGGCTGGGGCTCAGGGATGCTCTTCTACCCAGGGCCAAGCTTTCTGTCCTTGCTAACTAGCTCATAGTAGGACTCTGGGGCCAGCCCAGACTTGATGGGGACTGTATTTTTGAATCTATATTTTCCCAACCCGTGTTGCTCCCACTTTTTGGCCAGGAAGCTGAGGCCAAAGTGTGGTCTTCTCAGGCCTGCTGAGGATGGCATGGCAGTCTCAGCAACAGTTTTTAACCCTTCAGTGCCTGCAGTGCTTCTAAACAGAGTCTGAAATGAGATGATGTTTGATTTAGCTCAAAAGTCAAGACCTAGCTATTTTATGTGTGACTGATCTCTCAGCTTTCCCCTCCTCCCATGCTCTGCTGTCCCTGCGTGCTGTTCCCATGTGCATCCCACCCTCCCCTTCAAAGCTACCTGTATAGATGCTTCAGTGAGCAACGTACCTATTCCCAAAGATTTGACAAAGGGAACTTTACATCACACACCCCAGAACAAACAGTTTAAAAATCACCCAGGTTCCTTCCATCAAGAGGTCAGCTGGGGACTTTTTTTCCTCCCTCCCACAAGACACAGAGACCTGCCTTTCTGGCCCCTGTCATCCTCTTCTGGTTACTTTATATTCTCCAATATGCAGGGCCGTCACTCTAAGCTTGTGCCTCACTAACCAGACGTCACTAGAAGGAGGGAGGGACCGTGGAGGTAGATTACAACAAACCCTTGTCTTTTCTATTTCTCCTTGGGTATTTGCTCTGCAAAGTTAAAGAGTGAGGAGAACACAAAGGTAGTAGTAAGGGCGGTCCCCAAGCTTCGTCATTGGCCTTCCCCTTCTCTCCTTCCAGAAGTATTTCTTGAGGCTTTTTCTGCCTGGTCTTGTGGATATGTGAGGGGTTGACAGGTAGTCCTTCCTCTGGGGCCCTAACCACACACAGTTGGTTCGGCCCCAGCAGAAGGCAGTGGGTCTTGAAGATTCTGTTGCAGCTTTCGGAGCCTTTCCCCCAGCTGCTGTGGGATTTTGTCACAGGGAAATTTGGAAAGAGGGCCCAAGAGTGGCTCCCTCCCTCAGTCTCAGGCAGCTTCCCTTGGTAGGTGCTGTGCAACCATCAGCCCTTCCTCCAGGGATCTCAGATCCTGAGTGAAGTCCCTGGGGGCACCCAGCAAGTCTTCTGCCCAACACCAAAGAGGCTACTCTCCCTTTTCCTGATTTTAATTTCCAGAGGGTTGTCCTCATAGGAAGAGCCATCCATGTCTCTGAGCCCCAAGCAGCCAAGGGACCCAGGAGTTGAGGGGTGAGGGAGGGTGCAGTAGGGTACAGCAGTTCAATTTTGTTCATGATTAAAATCCGAAGGAGTCACTGTGGCCATTGGCCACAGTGGAGGCTCTGGGCTTACTCAAGTGGCCATCTCAGCAGAAGGCAGCTCTCTTGTCCCCATCCTGGTCGGGGATCTTGCTCCTTGGGGGCCTGAGTTACACTTCTATTTGTTCCCACTCCCAGGTTGGAAGCTGTACCCCTGGACCCTGCTGCCCCATCTTATTAGCTGAGGGCAGCCACTGCCTCCTTTCTTTCTCCTCCCAAATTAGCATCACTCCCAGCAAGGATTCTAAGGATCTCTCATGAAGACTAGATTGCCCCAGGGAGGCTTCACTGCAAACTGCTTCCAAGTATCTTATTCCAGCAGAGCCTAAATTTGCCAAGCCTGCGCAGCCTTAGAGTACAAAGGTGCTTTCTCCTTCCTGCTGCTGTGTGGTAAGAAAGTTGGTAGGAATGTTGAATGAGTCGTAGCAGGCATTCTGTACCAGCCAGGGGCACCAGTGACCTTGAGGTCAGGTGTGAATGCTCATGTCATTCAGACCTTGCAAACTCTCTGCTCACCTCCATGACTGCTCTCTCTCCAAGGCTCACCCCCCACAGACTCCCAGAGCAGCTCACAGCCCTCCTCTCCTCTCAAGTTCTAGCTCTCAATGGTGCCTTTGTGTCTGATAGCACATAGCTTTCCTTTGAGGCACAAGTGCCCACCTGCTGGCCAGCCCAAGGCAGAGTCTAATCTTCAGGGACCACCTCTCTACAGGTGAGGTGGGAAGAAGCAGGGTGCTGAATAGCTTAGGCATCAGAGCTTGGTCTCTAAAAAGATCCCAGCACCTTAGGGAACCAACCAAACCGGCTTGAACATCAGCCTCCTTTCTGCTTTCACACAGGAGCTACTCTAGTGGTGCCGGTGATGCTGTGACTCCTCAGTTTCCATCTGACATAACTGAAATAGTGCCTCCTCCCCACAAGCCTAGTCCCTAATCTCAGGGAGGTTGTCACAGCTTTCCTCTGGCTTCTGAAAGGCATTCCAGGGCCCTGATGACCTGGAGAGTCAGGTCCACATTGGGCAGCCACCATGGGAGAGTGGGTTGGGGTAAGCCGGGCTCTCTCCTAGGCAGGGCTTGAATCTGCAAGGCAGCTGCATCCCTCTGCTGAGGTGTCACCATCCTGAAGCGTACCCAGTGTACAACTCAGACACATGCCCTGCCCCCGCCTTGTGGTACAACTGCCTGTAAGTGCAATCTCTGTGTTCCCCTGATGCCCACCTGGCTAAAGAGCTCTGCATCTCTCCCTCCCAAGTGTTGAGGAGCGATGTTAATTTGGATGAAGAGTCCCTAGATGTGTTGAAGGTGAGAATTGCATCACATACCCCTCCTCGAGCAACATAAAAATCCTTCTGTACCCTTCTCCATTGTGCTGCCATCGGGGGTCTTCCCACAGAATGCTGGAGCTCCCTGACTCCTCCTCCTCCCTCCTGCAGCCTCTCTGGGCATGCCGATAACCTCTTCCCTCCCCATGCTGTCATCCTTCAACATCGTCCCCACTCCAGCCACCGCGCTTACGCGTGGGCACTGCGCCCTCTCAGACAGGACTTTCAGAAGGAAGCAGTCACAAATGTTACCTGCGTTTTGTGGATTTTTAGTCCCTGCTGTTCTGCCAGCCTAGCACGTTTGAAAACCACAATTTGGAGAGCTCAGGATCCCCCGGGTGTTACCACCTGAGCAACCCTTGTGGGGTCCCAGAGTCTTCTTCCTTTCTCTTGTTCTGCTGTCTCTCTTTCCCTCTTTCCTATGCCTTCCTCTCCCTGCTCCTTTCTTCGGCTAGTTGAGGATTTCTAAACAGCTCCAAGCAGAGCAGGCTTACTAGAACCACTGATTCTCTGAGACTATCCCTGACCCTAAACACGGATGACATACTGTCACCCAGCCACAGGCCTTATTAGGACTGACAATTTACAGGCAGTAAATTGATTTTGTGTGTGTTTGTCCTGGGTATTCTCCATAGGAATTTCATGACTGTTTGCAGAGCTGTCAGCAGGGCTGTGTGGGCCCTGCCACAGGGCCTTTGTTCATGCCATCTTCACCCCTTCACCCAGACCTCCGAGAGACAGGTATAGGGAAAGGGAAGAAGACATTCAGCACTCAGGTCATGGTCTTGCCATTGAATTTCTGTGTGTCTCTGGGCCTCAGTTTCTTCTTGGTATAGGGAAAGTTTGAACTAGACAAGTGGTTTTCAAATATGTTGACTCCTTTTGTAAAATAGTCTTATGCAGAGACTGAATATGGGTAGAAGACTCAAGGAGTAGAAGGAGAGTCTTACAGGCAAGGCAGATGCAGGAAAGTGGACCTCCATAAGTGTGGGGGCACAGAAGCTGGTCCCCGATGACTGTTACTATGCAGAAATATAAGCCCTGCAGCACCACATCTTCTGATCTTCAGAGGCCTAAAGTTGATCTTCCTGATTTTTATGTGCTGGCAATTCACTTTTTAAATTCAACTTTTCTTTTGAGATAGTTACCAATTCATGTGCACTTGTTAAAAAAAATAGCACAGACATTCCATATGCCCTTCACCCAGTTTTCCTCAATGATGGCAGCTTGCACAATGAAAGCACAATATCACAACAAGGATGTTGACGTTCATACAGTCAAGACATAGAACATCCCGTCACTACAGAATTCCCCATGCTGCCTTTTTTTTTTTTTTTTTTGAGTCGGAGTCTCACCTGTTGCCCAGGCTGGAGTACAGTGGCACGCTCACGGCCACCCCAGTGTTGACCTGCTGGGCTCTGGCGATCTGTCCGCCTCAGCCTTCCAAGTAGCTGGAACTACATGAGCGCGCTACCACTCCCGGCTAATTTTTTTGATTTATGGTAGAGATGGGGTCTCGCCAAG